>JBBPBX010001625.1:4233-40089 GCA_038048925.1 Garcialebias charrua | reverse complement strand
ATCGAACAGGAGATATGCGTAGAGTGTGTAAGTTGTCTGTTTGCGGTCAAAATCGGAAGAAAGTGCCAGGCATTAGTTGGAAAACAGGCCAGTTCCGCAGGAGCGCACCTGAGCACAGCTTATCCCACCGCCATTCAGCCGGAAGTTCATCATCAAGGACGATTTCTCACCTGGAGTCTCTTAGTTTTGTCATAAACCTACAAAAAAGCGATTTGACCCCACCATGGGTTACCGTATTTTTGGGAGTACAGATCGACACTGTCCAGTACAGATCATGGCTCTCGAAGGAACGAGTTTCCTCCATTCGCCGTTGCCTGGAAAGATTTAAGCTGGACCAACGGGTCCCTGTGAAAACCTGCCAACGTCTCTTAGGTCTCTTGGCGGCAGCCATTCCCTGTGTACCGCACACGCATTACTGAAAATGTGACCCATACAGTTGTGGCTAAACCAACAAATACAGCCCGACCTGCCTAATCAGGCGGAGAGGGTTACGATAGATCCAGAGTGCCTGCAGGCCCTGGAACCCTGGAGAGATCTGTCCGTTTTCACGGAAGGGGTCTCATTGGGAAGGTTGTCATCTCGGTCATCACGACGGACGCCTCAAAAATAGGATGGGGGGCGATCTGTAGAAATCAGAACGCCCACGGCCTTTGGAATGAACACGAAGCAAGATTACATATCAACTTCCTGGAGTTGTTGGCCGTATTTCTGTCATTAAAATACTTATTCAACAAAGGTCTGATCGCTGGACAACATTTCCTGGTGAAATCAGATAACAGGACCACAGTGTCCTTCATCAACAGAGAGGGAGGGACAAGGTCCCAGGCCCTCCTCAGACTGGCGCAGAGGATGCTCACATGGTGTGCTCCAAGAATCTTGTCACTTAGGGCGACTCATGTCCCTGGTGAACTGAATTATGGAGCGGACGCCCTCTCAAGAGGACCTCTTTTGGCGTCAGAATGGAGCCTGAACCCACGGATCGTGGAACAGGTTTGGTCACGATTTGGGAAAGCCTCTGTGGACCTTTTCGCCTACAGGACTAGCTCACACTGTGACCTTTATTTTTCCTTGAAGGAAGCAGATGTTCCATTGGGTATGGATGCTCTGGCACATGATTGGCCTGCAGGGGTACTTTACTATGCCTTTCCACCTGTCCCTCTGATCGGAGCGACATTGGAACGGGTATGTCAGGGAGGTCTCTCCCTGATTCTCATAGCCCCTAGGTGGCCACAGAAAACGTGGTTCCCGGAGCTGATCTCAATGCTATCTGGGGTACCATGGCAACTGCCTTCTCATAGGGACCTACTGACTCAGGTACATGGGCAGCTTTTGCACCCACGCCCAGAGTTATGGCAACTTTCAGCCTGGCCTCTGAAGGGATCTGACAGAGAGCCTAGGGCTTTGGTTGCTTTGTCCCAAAACAATTGGTAAAATACATATATATGTCCAGTGGAAACATCACGTTGGTGTTTGTTACATCTGCCAGTTTTTTCCTTTTAGCATGTGCTTTCTGCACTCCCTGCAGGAAGTAGCTGGGAGATACCTGTCCTCTAGGACAGATGCTCTCACATGCACTTTGCTGAGCATTTCAAGGGCGTGAATGGATTACGTTCCCATAGCAAGTATGTTGCACCGAGAGACCCACTGAAAGGGAACTGAAAGTTATGCACCATAACTCATGTTCCCTGAAGGAAGGGAACGAGGTGCAACATGTCTGGCCCTTTCAATGCTGAAAGCTCGGTGAAGTGCAATTTTGGAGAAAGATGGAGGGGCGCAAGCCGCTTAAGTACCCAGAGGGCGGGGCCTCTGGCGCGGCGGTGACGCCCCTGCCGTAAAGGCGTGAGTATATTCCTTCAGGTAATCATGCGGGGGCGCAATTCCCATAGCAAGTATGTTGCACCTCGTTCCCTTCCTTCAGGGAACATGAGTTATGGTGCATAACTTTCAGTTTTTAAGTGCCTGTGACATACAAATCATACAAGTACAAAAACATCTTAATATGAAAGTAATTTTCATAATACGTTACTCATTTTGTCTCATAACTGGGGCATTTTCTTTTGAACTTGACACTGTGAAAGTGAAACAGGAAGTGACATCAAAGGGGAACTCTCTAAAAAGGGCAACTCCCTGGTCTTGTTCACAGAAACAATATTATTTGAACTTTGGCTTTTCTGCGTCTCTCTCCTCTAAATGATCTGATTCTTCACTGATGTCTGTGTTGTTAGCCATCAATGCTCTGTTCACATGCAGGCGTTCCCCTTTGTCATCACTTCCTGTTATTGTATATACAGATATTTCAACTGTTCATCTTAGAGCCAATTTTTTTTTTCAATACTGTATGTTATCTGTGTTATATGCTGGTGAAGATTCTCAGTCGTCCAGGACATGATAAAATCAAAAAAGGCGTTCAATACAAGATCAACTGGACTTTATTTGTTGCAGAAAACGTTTCGACTCCTATCCAGGAGGCTTTTTCAATTCAGAATGGCAGCTGTGAGACAGAGAAGTTTTATACAGGCTGACATGCCACACACCAACATATGCAAATTGGAAGCTGAAATAACCCCACACATACCTGCCCATTCTATTTAAATTGACAAAACAACACATCACAGCTTAACAGTAGGGGGTTTGTTGAGGTCACTGAAACAAACTGTAGCCGTGTTTCCATCAAGGTTTCTAGGTGCGCATTTTGAAGTATCGCAGCAGAAAAGCTTAATGGAAACGGCAAAATGCGAAGTTACTTCCTGAAATTCGCCAAAAAGTTTATACGCTCGCTTGAGGTGGTTTTTGGGATCTTCGAAACCGAGCAGATGCGCAAAACGACAGATGGAAACACATTTGCCGACTCGTGCTGCCGAAGCGAACATTCACGTCACGTGACTGATCAGCTGTTTCCGCTCCGGACAACATGTAACATCGCTAAAACTAGTTGGCATGACAGAATAAATACAACTCGCCCGATAGCAACACGTACCTGAAATATTCTCTCCATTTTGACGAGATGTGTGGCCGGGTTCTGTTTTCAACCGCTACTTCCTGTTTACTGTAGACATGCGCAGTGCTGACGTCTGACGTAATGACGCTGACGTCTGACGTAATGACGCTGTGCGTGGCTTGGTAGATGCGCTACAAGTCAGTAGATGGAAACACTTCTGCTTCGCATTAATTTGTATTTACATATTTGCGAGATTTCAAAAATTAGCTCAAAAATCGAAATGAAAATGGATGGAAACACAGCTTGTGAGAGCTTGGAGTTATAACAGAACCACGCACCATCATAAGTAAATTGCAAGCTGAGGTAACACATACATGTAAATTGCCAGATCACACCTTAACAGTAGGGGGTTCCCTTGAGGTCTCTGACAGAAGACACAAAACTGTATGTAAAATTGTAAATATTAAATTGTAAATTATATGTGTTATCTTTCCAACAAAGCATTTATATTTATTTTAAAAGTATGTCATGGGCTCTTTAAAGTCAACTCAGTCTGTCCGTTAGCAATACATCTCAGACTTTCATGAAACTTTTGAAAGTCCATCCACAACTGACTAACTTTTGAAGTCAATCTGATCAAAGATGACGGCTACAGCCAACTGAATTTAGGAAACACAAACAATTTAGCTCAACAAAATTTACAAAATTTCAGCTAAATTTCGATGTGGTGGTAGCTGAGTGTTGTCCCCAACACACACAACACATTGCACAAGATATTAACTTGAAACTTCCACATCACCTATCAACCATTCTGTTAGCAAAAGATCTCATGAACCACTGCAGGAATTTTAGTGACATCTGCAGCTAATAATCATTGGATTATCAAAACGGATTAACTTTGGAGTATCGCCAGTTCAAGATGGCCGCCACAGCCAATCAGCATTAGCAAATGAAAAATGATTTGAACTCAGTCAGTTTCACAGATGTTTGATGTGAAAGTAGCTGAGAGTTGCTCCCAACACTTATTCCTATAGGTCTGAACATTAACGTTGGCATTAACGGTTACACTCAGCACCGTCTGTCTTTTAGCAAAATATTTAATGAACCATTGGACAAATATCAACAAAACTTTCAGGAAACAATCACTGGATGTAATTATGAGACATAAACCTAGAACTCAACCAATTCAAGATGGCTGCTACATCTAGGCAACTTTAGTTTAACTTTAACAGAAAAATGGCTGCATTGTCAAATTTGTAGACAATAGTTTAAAATGTATGCACTGATAGCTGAGAGTTATTCTCAACACATCTCATGAGATCAGGCTCTGCCTCAACTACTTTGTACACGGTTTGACCAAAACAGTTACAAATTCATGAGAAAGATCTTAGTTTAACACTCGTGGAGGCTGATGGGCGACAGGCATTTCTGCAAGAAATCCTAGGCCTTTAGTTTTATGCAAGGCCTTTGAATGTCTATTTATTCTAATTCAGGATTGCTGTTTGTACTAATACTGAAAGATTTCCTTTTTTAGTAAAAGGCAAACATGTTCCATTAAAATGTTTCAGAAAAGACTGCAAAAAAGGTATAAAAATTAAGTTATTTAGAAAAGCTTAGTCAGAAAACCACAACTATTTAGCTCTTTTTGAAATACAAAACTAATGATTTGTCTTAAGAGCAATTTATTTGCAACTTTTTTAGTTTTATCTCTTAGAATATTTAGTGAAGAACTGGACAAAGCAATCTATTTGAAGACCCTACGTTGGACTTAAAGGATTATTTATGGCGCAAGCTGAATGAAAATATTCTTCAGTTGGAACACATTCATGAAGTGGGCACGTGGTAAATTAGGATGCGTGAATAGGCTATATAATCCTGCACGCTCAGCGTGAGTGTGTTGCTCTGCTGTCTCCGGTGTGAAGCACAGAAACAGCGAGTGGTGAAAGCTGAGCACGATGTGACGGTTGTCAGAGTCAAATCTGCCTGTTTGTTTGTGCAGAAACACGAGATGCCACAGAGAAACACATCACTCTGAACGCCGGCGCTGTCACCTCCACTGATGTCACCACGTCTCTGCTTGGTCATCAGGTTAATAAAAACACATCCAACATGTTCTAATTCATATTATACAAGTGAAAAACTATATGTAGACATGTTATGCTGTTGCACACTTAATAAAAAAAATACAATTGTAGGCATTTAAATGCTTTACCTCCCTGTAAACCTCTGTGCACATTTACAAGCTGTCAAAGTTAAAAAGCCTCAGAGAGAGATAGTTTCATTTTAGTCATTCTGATTATTTTGTTCTTCAAAGTGTCATGAAGTAATTTAGTGAGGATTGTTTATGTTCTGGTATCATAATCTGGCTGCTGAAAGAGCAGGAAAAAGCTGTAAAGATATGAAGCAGTGCAGTTCAAAGCAGCCTGTAAAAACCCAAATACATTTCTTTGAGTTGTTATGTATTTGTTTGAATGGCTGAGAAGAAGAAAAAAAGTACCATATTTTTTGGACTATAAGGCGCACCAGATTATAAGGTGCGTTAAAGCTGGGGTATGTAAGATTGTAATGTAGTCTGTAACTTTTCAAACAATATATATTTTAACATATTTCTTCACTCTGTCACTAGATTGATGTTAGAGAGGTAATCTCTGAAAAAACTTAAAAAAAATATTGTCCCCTTGCTTCTCCAGGTGGTAAATAAGCATTTCTAAAAAGAAAAAGTGACCCGCCATTTTCCAGCCAATAAAAACAAAGTTTGTAACCAGCCAATAAAAACCGAGCTTGAATTTGAATCAGCCAATAAAAACAGAGCTTGAATTCAAATTTCAACAGACCACAAGGGGGCAGAGCCATATATGGCTCTGAGGGGGAGGGATCAGAATGCTTTGCTTGTTGAAATTTTTTCTAAGTGCTGCTGTTCTACAGAAACTGCAGACTGAACCTTTAAGCAAAACAAAGCAGATTAATTAAACTTTATTCAACGCATTCACAATAATCACATAAAATCGGTTCGAGGTCAGTAACCAGAATTAATACATAAGGTGTACCGGATTATAAGGCTCACTGTTGATTTTAAAGAAAATTAAAGAATTTTAAGTGCGCCTTATAGTCCAAAAAACACGGTATATAGTTTGCTCTGAAAAAAAATCACGCGTTGGTCTTTTCGGGTCCTAAACATCAGCAGAGTGTAGATAATAGAAGAAATGATGCAACACTGAGAGAACCGTGACAATATTTGAAGTTAATGGCATCAGATATAAAGTAACACTATATATTTCAACAAAGCAATACCAGACAAAGCTTTAATTTATTTTTATTGGTTTGTTTGTTTATTGGACGTCATTGTGCTGCTTGTTTATATCTGCTGTTGGTTTCAAATGTCAAGATTAGCCAGCAAAACTAAAGAAAATAAAAAGTCAAAACTTTCTACTTTTGGATTTGCTTTCTGTCTCTTGTCACACAGCATCCAAACTTAGCAGAGTTGAATTTTAAAACGCACAAGTCGATTGTTGATTGTTGTCTTGTCGCAGGCGCCCTCTCTTCCTCCTCCTCCTCCTCCTCTTCCTCCTGTGTTTCTTTGTGCGCTCTGTGATGGATGGTGGCAGCTCTGTGAGAGGAACTCTGACAAACGCCGGTGTCTCGATTCCTTTCAAAAAGTGTATCTAAAGAAAAGAATCGAAAAGGAATCGTGGCGCTATGAGCACAGAGGTGCAGATTTGCAAAGTCAGCGCACAGGCAAGGAGTTCAATGCTGCAGAACCACTGCAGGGCCGTGCTCCTAACGTGTACAAATTAAATTAAACCACTTCTCAGCTATGCAGCACTGAATGTTCACACTGCTTTTTGCACTGGAAGGACTTGGGCTGAAACAAACGCACAAACCTCAGAAAGCCTCACGCTGAAAGAATACAGCTAAAAATAATCAGGATTAGTACTTCTCTGGGAAATCTGCTGTTCATACCTTCAGCACTCTCCTGCAGCTCGGTGTGCAGCCAGCAGATCGAGGACAAATTTAGCTGCTTTAAAGTGCCGGAGATGAGTGACTATTAAATCCAAGAGATGTGTTCGCTGAGCGAGCAGGAATCTGCTTAGGTGCATCCACTGCAATTTCTCCAATAACTTCACTTTCCATTCGTGTGTGTGTGGAAAAGATTAGGAAGGACATAAAATGAAGATAACCAGCCTATTTCTATGGAGGGTGGAATGTGACAAAATTAAATAAATAAATAAATACATCATGAAGTAAAGAAATGTGACATTAAATAAGTAAATGCATCAATTATTTATTAAATATATTATTAAATCATTAAATATACAATTACATTTACCGGTAATGAAATGTCATTTTCAAGATTTTTAAAAAAATTATTATTATTTCACTGTGCATATATTTATTTCATGGCTCTCGTGCAGCAGTGTCATCCTGAACTAAATAAATGTACACAGTGAAATAAATAAAAGTAATTTTTTTCATTCCTGAAAATGACATTTCATTATTTAATGTCATTATTTAAAAGGTACATTCATTTATTTCATGGGACATTTAATTAATTAATTGTATTTTTTAATGATTTGATGATGTATTAAATAATTAAATGATGCATTTAATCATTATGTACGTACTTGCCGCTGTATGTGTCGCACTGCCGTATGAGTCGCATCAGTCCAAATATGTCTAATAAAGTGTTAAAAAACATAAATACGTTGCTTCACCGAATATGTCACATCTATTATATACGCGTCACTGCTGACGTGTTGCGTTTGTTATCCGTCACTGCTGACAACTCGGAAATGTGGGCCGGTGTTGTGCCAGAAATCGATTGGCTGCCAAATGGTGGACGTGGGAGCGTAAACGAAAGGACTTAAACAAGAATTTAACAAGATTAACACCTGAAAACAATTGTTTGTTTGCTCGAAATTACAGTAAAGGTGTGTCTCAGTTGAACTTTTCCTTAATAAATGCACTTTAACAGTCAAATCAGCTGCATTTCACCTGGGCAGCGCAGCGAAATGCAGCTGATTTGACGTTTGCTTCAGAAGTTCCAGAGCGAGACGAAGGTGGCTCTATGGCAAGCCAAGTGTCCCATTAATAGCCACTTTTACCTATTAATGAGCCACTTGGCTTGCCATAATAGTCAATGGCCCTCTAGTGGCTGAAAATGGTAGTGTTCAATATTTTCCATGTCAGAATGAATGAAATCGTCAGATCTCAGACAAAAATTGGGTTATAAATATGCAGGGAAAAAACAAGTCACTTCACTGTAAGTCACGTGCATGACAATTTATACAAAAACTGTGACTTATACTGCAAAAATTACAGTTTTTTTGTCATAATAATAATAATAATAATAATAATAATAATGAATTCAATTTATAACGCACTTTTCATTAATGAAAATCTCAAAGTGCTACAAGGTGCAACAGAATTAAATGTCAATAAAACAAATAATAAAACAATTAAAATCAATAACAGTATCAGCTAAGATCAAAAGTAGAATCATGAGGAGGTAGAGTATGCTCGGTTGAAAAGAAAGGTCTTCAAGCCGCTCTTAAAGTCAACCACAGACTGTGGGGCTCTCAGACAGTCAGGAAGAGAGTTCCACAGGCGGGGGGCAGCCACACTGAAAGCCCGGTCACCCATGGTCCTTAATTTGGTTCTCGGAATGTGAAGGAGATTACTGTTCTGTGACCGCAGCGAACGGGTGGATGAGTATGGAATAAGAATATCCTTCAGATAATCTGGTGAAGTTCCGTGTAAGCATTGATGTGTAATGAGAGCAGTTTTGTACTGAATTCTGTAGGCGACAGGAAGCCAATGAAGGTTATGGAGAATGGGCGTAATATGTTCAAATTTACGAACTCTCAACAAGATCCTTGCTGCACTGTTTTGAATATATTGAAGTTTCTGAAGGTTTTTGCCAGGGATTCCAATAAACAGGGAGTTGCAGTAGTCGAGCCTGGAGGAGACAAAAGCATGGACGAGCTTCTCAGCATCGGAAAAAGTTAGGGATGGGCGAAGTCTGGAGATGTTTCGAAGATGGAAGAAGCAAGTTTTAAACAGATGCTTAATGTGATTTTCAAATGTAAGATTGGAGTCCATTTTTATTCCAAGATTAGTAACAGAGGTGGAGAGGGGGATGTCTTGTCCAGAAAAGGAAAGTCTTGTTATAGGAGATGTTTGTACCTGGTGAGGGGTGCCAATCAGTATGGCCTCAGTCTTGGAGCAGTTTAATTGAAGAAAGTTCTGATTCATCCATGCCCTAATTGCCTCCAGGCAGGCAGAGAGGGCAGTGAGTGAAGATGGAGATGACAAGGTGGAAGATGAGGATGCTCCAGTCCTGATGTAAAGCTGTGTATCGTCGGCATAACAGTGAAAAGAAATGTTGAACTGATTAATAATTTGACCTAAAGGCAGCATGTAAAGGGAAAACAGCAGGGGCCCCAGAACCGACCCCTGAGGGACACCACAGGAGACACAGACTGTCTGGGACGTGGCGTTGCCAAGACTAACACATTCCAGCCTATTGGAGAGGAAAGATTTGAACCAGTCCAGGACGGTGTCGCAGAGACCGACCTCCACATGAAGACGGTGGAGGAGGATACTATGGTCCACAGTGTCGAAGGCTGCAGTGAGGTCAAGGAGGACAAGGATGGAGGGAGAGCCAGTGTCAGCAGCCAAGAGGACATCATTGGTAACTCTCAGCAATGCAGTCTCTGTACTGTGAGCACATTCCACCCTCCATATATTTGAGACTGTGTCTTGAATCTGTGCAAAGAAAAATTAAATGTCTAAACCACATGTGTCAAACTCTTGGCCCGCGGGCCAGATGTGGCCCGCCATGTCATTTTATCTGGCCCGCGAGAGCTTAATTAAAAAGTTTTGAGTGTCTAAAAATTAATACGAGCGAGTTTTGACCAAAAACTACATTTCCCACAATGCCTTTCGACTACGGCAGCCCCACTATGCCTTTCGACAATGGTTTTCCCACAATGCCTTTCGACTACGGTAGCCGAGGCAGTGTTTCTACCTTCATGCCAACGAGTGGAATTGAGATATAAATAATGATCCCAACATGTCCAGAAAGAGAAAAGTTGATGCAGACGGAAGTTTCAAGAAAGATGGGAAGGCGAATACTTGTTTGTGCTTCCAGGAGAAAGACCGGTATGTCTTTTGTGTTACGAGGCGGTGTCGGTTTTGAAACCAAACACGGAGCTAAGTACGCTAAAGCTAGCCTTCAAGAAAAGCAACACATTCTGCCAAGAATTAAAAGGCAAACTGCGGTCGCAGCAGAGTTTGTTCATGAAACCCACAGCCAAAAACGAGGCTGCAGTGAAAGCTAGCTTCAAAGTGGCTGTGTGACTTTGCTGTGTTGTGCGACATAACCGACCATCTCGCCCAGCTGAATCAGAAGCTGCAGGGACGCAAACAAGTCATCACGCAGATGTCCGACGCGATCACGGCTTTCCTGCGAAAATTGGACTTATGGATGTGGCAAGTGAAACAGGACAATCTTGTCCACTTTCCTGTTTGTCAGGTTAGCATTTTCTTAAAATTTAATTCAAATATATCCTGATGCATTCTCAATAATCCAGGTAGAAAAATCTAAAAAAGCTAAGTGTGGTCCTCTGGACATTCAAAAAAACAAAACAAAAAACAGGTGATTATTTCAGCCACCTAAAATAATATGTTCCCCTTCCTTGGATGGTTTCTTTTCACAAAGATGGCCTCTTTTACTCGTCTCTCAAACCATTGTTCCTCTCTATCAAGGATGTGAACATCTTCATCCCTGAAAGATGAAGTTTTGTTTTGTTTTTTAAATGTCCAGAGGACCAGACTTAGCTTTTTTAGATTAATTAAAATATAATAAAATGTAATTCAACAAAGAAGAAGAACATTTCAACTGTGTGCAATTTAATGATTGTGCTTGCATTTTGTTTTGTGTTTATCATTTTCAGAACATGATCAATCATAGAGAGAGAATCCACTTGGTGTGTTCAAGGACAGGCAGCATCTCCTCATCAAAGACTAACCAAACAACTTGAGTACGGTAATATAGTTGTGAACTGAGTCAACCTTTATTTTGGTATGTGTATGCACACAAATTGTTGTCATTCACAGTTGGATGCAAGGCTGTGTGTAGCCTTTTTGGGTGAGATGCTACATGTGTCATACATGTTCTTTGCAGCTCAGTTTTATGTTTTTTTTTTAATTAACTTGGACAATTTCATCCTTCATTAATGGAGTTATGTGGGTTTTCATAAGCTGACAAATTTTAAAAGGATTTATGTTAGAGCAACAAGCAAACAGATGTTTTCTATGCAACTGTAATTGTCAGTTGAATAAGTTATAATAAATGAGTTATTCAACATTAAGGAGTACGGTAGTTACATTTATTTTACATTACATTAGATTACATTTAGTTACATTTATAAGTTACATCTGGCCCTTCAAGGTCAGCCATTATGCCGATGTGGCCCTCGGTGAAAATGAGTTTGACACCCCTGGTCTAAACTATCGAGGCCTGCTAGTGAAATGTGCAGCCAAGTGTCAGAAAACTTGGTCTCAGTTGCAGATCATGGGTCCTCCAACAGAAAAATGACCCAAAACACACAACAACAAAAAAAACAGGAATGGTTAAAAAAAAACATTGGGCTATTCTGAAGTGGCCTTCTGAGCCCTGTTTGAAACCCTGTTGGAACATCTGTGGAAGGAGAAGGAGCAGTTTGGAGAATGCATCCTTAAAACCTAAGAGAGATGGAGCAATTTGCTCAAGAGGAGTGGGCCAAAATGGTGCAGGAGGCTCAGAGAGTTACACAAATTGCTTGATTGAAGTGATTGCCTCAAAGTGCTGTGCAACAAAATATTAAGTTAAGGATGACAAGGATTTCAGAGTCATTATATATTTGTTTAATTTTAGCAAACCAAAACTCAAAGGCAACTGATTTTCATTAGTAATTTTTTTGTTTTAATGTAATTTAATTTATTAATTTATTTATGTATGTATTTATTTATTTATTGTCAATTTCAAGTAATTTCAGTTACCTCTGTTGTTGTTGTTGTGGGTTTTTTCAACAAAAGGGCCCAAAGTGTTTGCAGCTTTTAGTCTAGAGCAACCATGCTGATACAAACAGGATTTTGGCACCAGACCCTTTAGACTACTTTCATTCATAATAAACAACTAGAATCTCCTCAAGTAAAATCAAATCATGTCAGATTTACTATATATTTAAAAGCACGTTTAAAAATAACAGAGGGTGACCAGAGTGTTGCGCACACAGCTGTTCAATAAGAGACAAATAAACGAGATGATAAAATAACCCCAATAAAAAGCACAATAATAAAATACAGTTAGAATATAACACAGTGCAGGCTAAAAAATTTAATAAAAGATGACATAATTGTGGCTCGTTTACATGCCAAGGAGTAAAAGTTCATCTTTATGCAGTTAAGTGCTCAGATGTTGCATTTATGCACATTCCTCAAAATGTACATAAACTCTAAATGATAGAACCATATCAGTAAAGGTGACAGATACATGCTACACCTCCTGCTGATTATCTGTCCAATCACGCTATGACTAACATGCCAGGAGTTAACGAAGCTCAGCATCTTCTAAATCTGTCACCTGTCAATCAAACAAAGCAGGGTAATCTCCTCAGATCAACACCAGAACCGTTGTTTCCCAGAGCAAACAGAGCGAATGAACTCCCTTCTGCCTATTGATCATGTGCTGATGCATGCTAAGGAAGATATATGAGTCTTGCCCTTTTCTGAGGAGCCAAGAAGTGAAACTGAACAAACATTGTGCTCAACAACAAAATATAAGAATCTGACTTGAGCTGAATCCTGCAGATTATTCACTTTTAACTCAATATTGACTGTGTTTTTTGCAGATGGGCTGATCAGGTTTAAACTAATGAGGATTTACTGAGTGACTGGAACACATGAACTGAGTGCATCGGCTCTACGGGGACTATTAAATCCTATCTGAGAACAAGACACATTAGGGTTGTATTGACTCTGAGGGTTTAGTTTTCAGAGCAGATGGGGTCAGCTGGATCAATTGTGCAGGTAAATGGGTTTAAAAGATTTATTAGGCATACTGAGCAGTGTATCTTCGCAAATTAAATATATTTCATAGAGATTAATGAAAAAAATAAATGCAACATTTAAAAAATGTATCAAGCAACCTTGGATGTTCTGCTGGACCCGGTTCTGGAGGGCAGTCTGGGAGGGCAGCTGCTGCGGTCGTTTTGTTATTATCACGCTGCTAGCAGGGCCTGCTAATGCTGCTAATGCTGCTAACACTGCTAACAAGCTCCTCCATCTGCCTGCACGGAGCGAACTCTACGGACCCGTTCAGTTCTGCAGGGAAACCTTGGATGTTCTCTGTCTGCCGGACCCAGTTCTGGACTGCGGTCTGTGAGGGCAGCTGCTGCGGTCCTTATTACCATCAGGCTGCTAACCGGACCTGCTAACAAGACCACGCCGCGAACAGATAGGACCATAATATCAGAACAAGCGCTCAATACAAAAACAACTGGACTTTATTTGTTGCAGAAAACGTTTCACCCTTTATCCAAAGGGCTTTTTCAATTCAAAGGAGCAGCTGTGTGACAGAGTTGAATTGAAAAAGCCCTTTGGATAAAGGGTGAAACGTTTTCTGCAACAAATAAAGTCCAGTTGTTTTTGTATTGAGCGCTTGTTCTGATTTTATCATGTCCTGGACGACTGAGAATCTTCACCAGCATAGGACCATAATGTTTAAAGAACCGCACTGCTAACCGAACCACTGTAGAAGTGTTTATTTTTCAACTTTGGCACTTTATTGTTCTTAGTACTTTAGTGGTATTTTTATTAGATTTTTAGTATTTTTGCTGCACGCTTTGGTATTTTTTGGTTATTTGTTAATTTTGGCGTGTCGAGGTGTTTTTCTCGTCCTAAGCATTTCAGCATTGCACTGTTGACCTTGTGTTGATTTTGCATATGCCAAATAAACCAAACCTGAACCATAAGCATTTTCTCTGACGCGGGGTGTTTTAGCAGACACCTGAAATGGCATGTCTCTTTCTGGATTAAGTTATCATCAAAGTCGACAGCCATAAACCCTGGAGAGAACACTGACCGTAATCCAGCTCCTTGACCTCCCCCAGCAGAGACACCAGGATGACAAGAGAGAAGATGACACCACTCAGATGTATTCTGAATACTCTGAGCACTACACTGCAGAGACCTGCTCTCACATCACTGTGGTCCAGTGGAGCAGAACGGTGACTACCGGACTCTCAGGGAACTGCCATTTAGGCAGAAAGAAGCTGGAGCTGAGCTTGCAGGGATTTGTGCAAACGCAGTAATAGAACACGAGAGTTTTATTTTTTATTTTTTACTAGGTAGCTGCTAAGCCTCGGGAGACTTTTGTTGCCGCAAGCACTTTGAGAGGGTGAAAAGTTGGGGAAAGTCGTGCAAAAAAAATCTAAAAAGCTGAGCTACAAAAGAGAAGGAAAACTTAAAAAAAAAATGTAAAAGTCAAACTCAGAGGCTGTTCTTGCAATTTTTACAGAAAAAAAAATACAGCTCCAAAAAGTTGTTTCAACGATGCGTTCCCTCAGAAATCTGACTGAACAGTTCAAACTCCTTTCTCTCTGGAGGAAAATGTTTTTCTTTATCTTAGGCTGCAAAAGGATAAGCATCTATTAGCATAAGCTGTTACAAAATGTCACTAATTTTCTTCTTTTTGGATAAAAGTCACATGACATTATAACAGATTTGAGCTCAGTGTTTAAAGAAAAACACAACATGATCCTCAAGTTCTGATTTGATCCTTGTAAGATGCTCTCCTCTTGCTCGTAGACCCAACATGACCCTTATTCTGAAAAACTGAGCTCCGATCAAACGGCATTTTCATGAGGCTGGTGGTGTAGGCACCGTACTGAACTCTGAGGATGTACAAGATGAAACTCGGAGACCGAAAGAGCTGAATGGAAGTGCTGAATAATTTCTTTTAACTAGTTAAAAGTATGCGTTTTTGAATGGAAATGGAATTTTTGAGATTTTTCAGTCAGGATTTGAACAATTACAGTACACAGCACTGAAACAGCCTTGGTAAGGGTCTATAATGACATTCTTTTAACAAATGGTTCTGGTCAGTTTGTGATCCTTGTACTCCTGGACCTTACCGCTGCTTTTGACACTGATTACCACCAGTATCCTTTTATCAGAGTTGAATGATTTCCGTCCCATCGCACTGACATCTCTGGTGATGAAGAGCTTTGAGCGTATAATTAAAAAGGGCCTTCTCTGTCAAACACAGCATCTTCTAGACCCCCTACAGTTTGCATATCAGCCCTCTAGAGGGGTGGATGATGCTGTTCTGACTATGCTGCATTTACTCTATTCCCACCTTGAAAGACCAAAAGCACATGTAAAAATTTTATTTGTGGATTTTTCATCAGCTTTTAATACTATTCAGCCAAAGATTTTAACAGAAATCTTAACAAAAGAGTTTTTAATCTCACAGAGCTTGGTTTTATGGATTACAGACTTTTTAACAGGTAGGGTCCAGCAGGTCAGAGTGGGTTCAACACTCTCTGACAAAACAACCACCAGCACTGGCTCTCCCCAAGGGTGTGTTTTATCCTCACTGTTATTTATTCTGTACACAAACTCCTGCAGAAGTACTTTCCCAAATAGACATTTAATTAAATATGCTGATGACACTGCCCTGGTAAGCCTTTTAAACGACAAGGAAGAAGAGCACGGACCAGTTCTGGACTTCTTCATTAATTGGTGCAAACAATCAAAACTGGTTCTGAACACAAACAAAACAAAAGAAATGACTATTGACTTCAGGAAGCTTCAGTCATTCTCTCCAACAACCATCAATGGAGAGAAGATTGAAACTGTCTCGTGCTACAAGTACCTGGGCGTGGTTCTGGACTGTCACTTAAAGTGGGACTCATGGGCTGACCTTATTTGCACTAAGGCTCAGCAGAGGATGTATTTTTTAAAGAAACTGGGTACTTTTAGAGTCAATAACTCAATGCTTTTAATGTTTTATTCTGCTTTTATTGAAGGTATTTTAACGTTTTGTAACATCTGTTGGTTTGGCAATGCTACAGAGGCTCAGAAGAAATCCTTGAGAAGTATAGTAACTACAGCCAGCAAACTGTTAGGGACCACTCTGCCAAGTATGGAAAAGATATACATGGACAGAGTTATGAGGAAGGCAAACAAGATTATAGCAGACGACACACATCCCCTAAGATCTTCATTTGAGTTGCTTCCTTCAGGGCGAAGGTATGGCCTTCCTTTATTCTCAAGAAACAGAACAAAATTTTCTTTCATACCACAAGCAATTAAATCATTAAATAATACTAAGGTATCATGAATTACTGAGCTGAAACATCTTTGCTGTAATGATGGATGATGATGTCATGTATGTATGTATAAGTATGTCCTTTATGTCAATGCCTGCTGACAAATGTTGCAAATTAATTTCCCTACGGGGACAAATAAATCTATATCTATCTATCTATCTATCTATCTATCTATCTATCTATCTATCTATCTATCTATCTATCTATCTATCTATCTATCTATCTATCTATCTATCATGGTTAGATCACTGGGTTGGCATTACTGGTGCATTGTTGGTTTATCTGCTTCAGTGCCTCTTTCCTGCAAGGCCCTGCAAGGCTGAGGTATTCAGTTTTCATTGTATCTGCTACCTTTGGGGTCTATCCTGAGGAAAGAGTCTTTTGTTTCATTGCTATGCTGATGATTATCAGATTTATCTGCCCTTAAAACCAAATAGATTATACACAATCCAACCTCTGTTAGAATGTCTTGATGACATTAAGGCATGGGTGGCTTCAAACTGTTTAAGTTTCAACGATCAGAAAACTGGTCATTGTGTTTAGCTCTTTCACCTGTTTTGTCCTCCCTTCACTGGCTCCCTGTGTATTTACGGTATGTAATTGTTTCTCATTGTTTTTGTGTCATGTTTTTATTTAGGTGTTTTTAATTACATATTTTTTCTTTAATTACTGCCTTGATCTTATTGTTAAGCACTTTGATAACAGCTGCTGTTTCAAATGTGCTTTATAAATAAATAGGACTTGACTTGACTATAAAACCTGTGCAGTAAATTGCGCTTCTCCAGTTTATACAAAATAAAAAAATATCCCAATATGTAGCCCAGTTGAACTATCTTGCAAATGTTCCAGGACTTCTTGACAAATTCATATTTTGTATTTTATGTGTACCACTAGAGGAGGTATTGATTTGTTCAAATTGTTATCCAACATTAAATATTACTTTATACACCAAAAAGGTTGTCAGTATTTTACAAAAGTCTCACTTTACAGTTATAACATAGCAGGATTTGCCAATGTTCGGTGCAGTTTCATTCCTTGCACTCACTGACTGCCACAGACCAGCAGAAGGTTTCCACCCACAAGCACAGGGTTGGATGTACACGCTGAAATCCTGACTCTGGAAATGGGCTGACTCAGGACGTCTGCAGAACCATGATTTGTTATGTTTAGAAGAGATCTTTTCCGGGGAGTGGTGGCGCAGAGGTTAGAGAAGGTGAGCTTGTGATCGGAAGATTGCCAGTTCAAGCCCCGGTACCGACAACATAAAAAATGTGGGTGGGACAAGTGAAGCAGTCGCACCTGTCTCCACTCTCATTTGCCCCACTCTGGGCACTTGAGTAAGGCACTTAACCCCCACCATCTGCTTCACCGGGCAGCCTACATAGCAGCTCTCTGCTCCACACAAAGGTCTGTGGTAGCGTCAGGAAGGTCATCCGGCGTAAAAACAATTGCCAAGTCTTCGTGCATCTTCATTCACTGTGGTGACCCCTGAAAAAGGGAGAAGCCGAAAGAAGAAGAAGAAGGAAAAAAAAGAGATCTTTTCCATTCTGGTATCAGACAGCTTTAACACTTTGATTACCATATTTTCCGGTGTATAAGTCGCACCTTTTTGCCTAATTTGCATGCCCTGCGACTTATAGGGCGAAGCGACATATTTATGGATTTTTCCCCCCATATTTTTAGACCAATTTTTGACTGAGATATGACAGTTTTTCCTTTTGGCAAAAAAAGGCGCAGTACTACTTTCGGCCACTAGGGGCGCAGGCAGTACCAGTTTTGGCCGCTAGAGTCCACCGACTGTTCCCGGCTCATGTGTCCGAAGGAAGCCTCCTCTGGTCGGACTCACTCTGTGGCACCCATTTGCAGCAGGGCAAACCTCCGGCCCACATTTCGGGTTGTCTGCGGTGACGCGTATCATACGGGACGCGTCAGCGGTGATGCATAATAGATGCAACTTATACGGCGGTGCGACATGTTTATGGATTTTTCCAATTTATTGGACATAATTGGACAATGCGACTTATAGGGCGGTGCGACTTATCGGCCGGAAAATACAGTAATGACATTTCATCTAAAGAAGCAGACTGATTTGAAGGTCAGGACGTCTATGAAGATTTAAGACTAAAATAATGGCAGCAAAAGTGCTTTGGATGGTTTTAGACTCTGACTTAATAAATGGTCTTCAGTAATGAAGTCAGTTTGGAACCCCATTCCACGCCTGGGTTGAATTGATCAGTTAATTTATTTTACACAAACATTTAAAATACACTCAATTGCCAAAACTGCAGTAGTTAACCTTTAGTCATTTTACATTTTAATTTTCTATAAAGAAGTTATTTGTCCCGTTATGTATTGTATGTAGATCCACTACTAAACGGTTGTTTTCTGCTTTTAAAATGGATATTTTTGCAGAGAAAATGCTCATATTTAGTTGTTTTTTTAAACATGCAGTTTTTAAAATTTTTAAATTTATTATTATTATTATTATTATTATTATTATTATAATAATGAATTCAATTTATAACGCACTTTTCATTAATGAAAATCTCAAAGTGCTAAGTGCAAAGTTATTAGATTTTATTGTTTTTTGTTTGTGTGATGGACCGATACAACTTCACCTGTTGTATTTCACCATGAAGCCATTTATTTTCAGACAAATAGAGGTCCAGTTTTGGCTCCCTGCCCAGGAAATGAGCAGATTTTTGTCTGATTCTTCAGGTTTTCTCTTGACATCTCCATCCCTCAAAGATCTTTGATCCAGCATGAACAAGAATATTTTGATTTTTTTTACAGTCTCTTCTTGCTTCATGAGAAATGAATAGTTTAATTTTCTGATCCAAAGTCAAATGGTCTATACTGTATTTATGTAAAACCTGTTGGCTCCTCAAAGCATTTTACATCAAATTTCTTCTTCATCTTTTCCCAAAGACACTGATATTTCTGTTCTGTTTTTTGCACTATTCACAACCATTTCTCTGGGAGGAACAAAGGTTAAAATCTCATTTTGTTGTTTTGTAGTACGATACTGTACATTCTCGTTCAGTCAAATGTTTAAAAGAATAAGGAACTAACCGCTTGAGAATCTGCAGGCAATTAATTATCTCTAATCAAATGCTATGAGATAATTTGTCATTAAGAAACAAGAGCTGAACTTGAGATGATTTATTCAGTATTCTCCTGATAACTCCACACAGAGGGTTACAGTATTTAAAGTCAGAATATATTACTACAGAACAGTCTGAGATCCCATTTTAATGCTCTTCTAGGGAGAGTAAGTTAATAAATCTCAGTAAATGGATTACATTAATCATACATTTTGTTCCTGGCATTCTCTTTTATTTTTTAAAAATAAATATTTACAAATGTAATTATTGAAGCAAAAACCAATCCCAATTTTGGTAAATTCCAAGTTGTTTATGTTTATGTTTATTAAATTTGTTCATTTTTTTTTTTAGAAAAGAAACAATACAAGACAATCCCATAAATGATAATGTACAAAATATAAAAAAATGAAAGGTAGCAGAAAGAAGAATAAATCTTATTATATCTGCCCCTTTTTTCCAACAATCAGATTAAACAATAATAATCTTCAACCAACAGTACAAAATGACTAACTCTTTCTAATTTTCTAACTAATACAATACACATTACGCTATTTCATATATTTTTTAACACATTCGTTTTGATCATTTTCTTAAATGTAAACATTGACTTGGCATTTTTAACTACATTCTCCAAGCCATTCCATAATCTAATTCCCTGGATTGAGGTAGAACGTCCCTTCAAACTAGTTCTGAATTGTGGTTTTACAAACATCTCTGTCCCCTTAAGATTATAACAACTTTGTCTTTTAACAAAATGCATTTGGATATTTAAAGGTAATGCATTATTTTGAGCCCTATACATAACTGATAAAATATTATAGTCTACCAAATCATGGAACTTCAATAACTTCAGTTGATAAAATAATGTACTTGATGGATGACGGTAATGTTTTCTAGTGATAATTCTTACAGCTCTTTTCTGTAATACAAAAATAGGCTTTGTGATTGTTTTACACGCATTCCCCCAAACATCAATACAATAGATTAAGTGTGGAACAATGATTGTGTTATACAACAAATACAGAGCTTTATCATTCAATAGGTCTCTGACTTTGTACAGTACTGCAATCGATTTAGCTATTTTTATTCTTACAGAATTTATGTGTTGTTTCCATGTCAGTTTGTCATCAATGATAACACCCAAAAACTTCACCTCACTCACTCTACAAATCTCAACACCCTCAATTTTGAGTGGAACATCAACAGTTTTCTTTTTATTACTGAATATCATGTAATTAGTTTTTTCTAGATTTAATGATAATTTATTTATTTTAAACCAAGTTTGTATCTTGACAAATTCTGTCTTTATCAATTCCAACATTTGTTCTATATCTTCACCTAAACAGAAAAATGTGGTATCATCAGCAAAAAGTACACATTTAAGGAGTCCTGACACATTTACCAAGTCATTCACATATAAAATAAATAGCTTTGGTCCAAGTACAGAGCCTTGGGGAACTCCACATGTGATATTACAGAGGTCAGATCTTACATCATTTATTTGTACAAATTGTTTCCTATCTTTCAAGTAGCTAGATACCCACTGTAATGCTGGTCCTCTAATACCATATTTGTTCAGTTTTTCAAGGAGAATGGTGTGATCAATAGTATCGAATGCTTTTTTTAAATCAACAAAAATACTGATACAATATTGTTTTTGATCGACAGCAGTAGTTATTTGTTCCATTAATTCCATGAGAGCCATTGATGTAGAGTTTTTTGCTCTAAACCCATACTGACTGTTGCTTAGAATATTTTGTTTATCTATAAATTGATCTAGTCTGTTTACAAATAGTTTTTCAAGAATTTTTGAAAACTGTGGTAACAAGGATATAGGTCTATAATTGTTGAACACACATTTATCACCATTTTTAGCTACTTTCATATTATCTGGAAATATTCCTGTTGAAAATGATAAATTACATATGTATGTAAACGGCTCAATAACATGGCTCATTATGTCCTTTACAAACATCATATCCATGTCCACCCAGTCTTTTGATCTCTTGTCTGTAAGATTTTTTACTACATTCATTATTTCCTCTTTGTTAGTTCCATTTAGAAAAATACTATTTGCACAACCTGTAATTGAATGGATCACATTATTATCTACTTTTGGTATTTTAGCTGCAAGGCTTGATCCAACATTCACAAAATATTGATTAAATCCATTTACAATTTCATTTTCATCATGAATTTCATCGTTGTCTTTTACAAAATATTTTGAAATACCAGTTTTTGTTTTATGATTCTTCAGGACACTATTCATTACTCGCCATGTTGCTTTCATATCACCATTACTTTTATCTAATAATTTACTATAATATTCTTTCTTATGTTTCCTTATAATCCCTACTAATTTATTTTTATACTTTTTATATTTTTCTTCAGCGCTCTGACTTCGCAATTTCAAGAAACATGAATACAAATAATTCTTTTTTTTACAAGCATTTCTCAACCCTTTTGTCATCCATGGTTGATCAACCGTATTTCTCTTTGTGTAATTTGTTTGCACACAATTCTTTTCATACAGAGCTTCCAAGATATTCATAAACTCATCATATGCTCTGTTCGCATCATCAACATACACTTCATTCCAGTCTTGTTTATCTAGATCCTCTTTTAATTTTTCCAAAACTTTTTTTGACGTGTTTATGATCTTTTTCTTCGTTGTAACTGCTTTTGTGATGCTTTGATCATTTTTATAGATTGTGAAAACTGGTAAATGATCACTTAAGTCGGTCGTTAAGATACCACCTATCACGTCCCCATTTGTTATATTTGTGAAAATATTATCAATTATTGTGGCACTATGAGTTGTAATTCTTGTTGGCATCACAAGTTGTGATTCAAGAACCAAACAAATAGCCCTTATTTCACTCAATACTCTCGATTCTTTTTTTTTTTTAAGTAAGGTAAAGCAAAAATACTGAACAATAAATTATTTATTGAATGTATCATTTATAGCAGTTAATATATATAACTATTTATTGGCTATCCATCCATCCATTTTCGTTCGCTTATCCGGGGTCGGGTCGCGGGGGTAGCAGCCTAAGTAGGGAGGCCCAGACTTCCCTCTCCCCAGCCACTTGGAGCAGCTCCTCTGGGGGAATCCCAAGGCGTTCCCAGGCCAGCCGAGAAACATAGTCCCTCCAGCGTGTCCTGGGTCTTCCTCTGGGTCTCCTCCCGGTGGGACATGCCCGGAACACCTCACCAGGGAGGCGTCCAGGAGGCATCCTAACCAGATGCCCGAGCCACCTCAACTGGCTCCTCTCGATGTGGAGAAGCAGCGGCTCTACTCCGAGTCCCTCCCGGATGACTGAGCTTCTCACCCTATCTCTAAGGGAGAGTCCAGACACCCTGCGGAGAAAACTCATTTCAGCCGCTTGTATCCGAGATCTCGTTCTTTCGGTCACAACCCAAAGCTCATGACCATAGATGAGGGTGGGAACGTAGATCGATCGGTAAATTGAGAGCTTTGCCTTTCGACTCAGCTCTCTCTTCACCACGACAGACCGGTACAGCGCCCGCTTCACTGCGGATGCTGCACCTATCCGCCTATCGATCTCACGCTCCAGTTTTCCCTCATTCGTGAACAAGACCCCGAGATACTTAAACTCCTCCACTTGGGGCAGGACCTCATCCCCGACCCGGAGAGGGCATGCTACCCTTTTCCGGCTCAAGACCATGGCCTCGGATTTGGAGGCCAAAGGGGTCGGGTGCAATGTGAGATGGGTGGTGGCCGAGGGCGGGGACCCTGGCGGTCTGATCCTCGGCTACAGAAGCTGGCCATTGGGACATGGAATGTCACCTCTCTGGTGGGGAAGGAGCCTGAGCTAGTGTGTGAGGTTGAGAGTTTCCGACTAGAAATAGTCGGACTCACCTCAACGCATGGCTCTGGCTCTGGAACCAGTTTCCTTGAGAGGGGTTGGACACTCTTCCACTCTGGAGTTGCCCCTGGTGAGAGGCGCCGAGCAGGAGTGGGCATACTGGTTGCCCCCCATCTTGGTGCCTGTACGTTGGGGTTCACCCCGGTGAACGAGAGGGTAGCCTCCCTTCGCCTACGTGTGGGGGGACGGGCTCTGACTGTTGTTTGTGCCTATGCACCAAACGGCAGCTCAGACTACCCACCCTTTTTGGAGTCCTTGGAGGGGGTATTGGAGAGTGCGCCTCCTGGGGACTCCCTTGTTCTACTGGGGGACTTCAACGCTCACGTGGGCAATGACAGTGAGACCTGGAGGGGTGTGGTTGGGAGGAACGGCCCCCCTGATCTGAACCAGAGTGGTGTTCTGTTATTGGACTTCTGTGCTCGTCATGGATTGTCCATAACGAACACCATGTTTAAGCATAAGGGTGTCCATATGTGCTCTTGGCACCAGGACACCCTAGGTCGCAGTTCGATGATCGACTTTGTTGTCGTCTCATCTGATCTGCGGCCGCATGTCTTGGACACTCGGGTGAAGAGAGGGGCGGAGCTGTCAACTGACCACTACCTGGTGGTGAGTTGGCTCCGATGGTGGGGGAGGATGCCGGTCAGACCTGGCAGACCCAAACGTATTGTGAGGGTCTGCTGGGAACGTCTGGCAGAGTCTCCCGTAAGACGGAGCTTTAACTCCCACCTCCGGGAGAGCTTTGAACACGTTCCGAGGGAGGCGGGGGACATGGAGTCCGAGTGGGCCGTGTTCCGCGCCTCTATTGTCGAGGCAGCTTATCGGAGCTGTGGCCGCAAGGTTGTTGGTGCTTGTCGTGGTGGCAACCCTCGAACCCGGTGGTGGACACCGGCAGTGAGGGATGCTGTCAGGCTGAAGAAGGAGTCCTATTGGGCCTTTTTGGCTTGTGGGACCCCGGAAGCAGCTGATAGGTACCGGCAGTCCAAGCGGCATGCGGCTCGGGTGGTTGCTGAGGCAAAAACTCGGGCGTGGGAGGAGTTCGGAGAGGCCATGGAGAATGACTTCCGTACGGCTTCGAGGCGATTCTGGTCCACCATCCGGCGTCTCAGGGGGGGAAAGAGGTACGCGACCAACACCATTTATGGTGGGGGTGGCGTGCTGCTGACCTCAACTCGGGATGTTGTGAGTCGGTGGGCGGAATACTTCGAAGACCTCCTCAATCCTACTGGCACGTCTTCCACTGAGGAAGCGGAGCCTGGGGACTTTGGGTCGGGTTCTCCGATCTCTGGTGCTGAGGTCGCCGAGGTGGTTAAAAAGCTCCGCGGTGGCAAGGCTCCGGGGGTGGATGAGATTCGCCCGGAGTTCCTTAGGGCTCTGGATGTTGTAGGGTTGTGTTGGCTTACGCGACTCTGCAATATCGCGTGGACATCGGGGGCAGTTCCCTTGGATTGGCAGACTGGGGTGGTGGTTCCCCTATTCAAAAAGGGGGACCGTAGGGTGTGTTCCAACTATAGGGGGATCACACTCTTAAGCCTCCCTGGTAAGGTCTATTCAGGGGTTCTGGAGAGGAGGGTCCGTCGGATAGTCGAACCTCGGATTCAGGAGGAGCAGTGTGGTTTTCGTCCTGGTCGTGGAACACTGGACCAGCTCTACACCCTCAGCAGGGTCCTGGAGGGTGCGTGGGAGTTTGCCCAACCAGTTTACATGTGCTTTGTGGACTTGGAGAAGGCATTCGACCGCGTCCCTCGGGGGGTTCTGTGGGGGGTACTCCGGGAGTATGGGGTACCAGGCCCATTGATATGGGCTGTTAGGTCCCTGTACGACCGGTGTCAGAGCTTGGTCCGCATTGCCGGCAGTAAGTCAGGCTCGTTTCCGGTGAGAGTTGGACTCCGCCAAGGTTGCCCTTTGTCACCGATTCTGTTCATAACTTTTATGGACAGAATTTCTAGGCGCAGCCAAGGTGTTGAGAGGATCCGTTTTGGTGACCTTAGAATCGCTTCTCTGTTTTTTGCAGATGATGTGGTCCTACTGGCTTCATCAGTTCGTGATTTACAACTTTCACTGGAGCGGTTTGCAGCCGAGTGTGATGCGGCCGGGATGAGGATCAGTTCCTCCAAATCCGAGGCCATGGTCTTGAGCCGGAAAAGGGTAGCATGCCCTCTCCGGGTCGGGGAGGAGGTCCTGCCCCAAGTGGAGGAGTTTAAGTATCTCGGGATCTTGTTCACGAATGAGGGAAAACTGGAGCGTGAGATCGATAGGCGGATAGGTGCAGCGTCCGCAGTGAAGCGGGCGCTGTACCGGTCTGTCGTGGTGAAGAGAGAGCTGAGTCAAAAGGCAAAGCTCTCAATTTACCGATCGATCTACGTTCCCACCCTCATCTATGGTCATGAGCTTTGGGTTATGATCCAAGATGGCGGCGCGTGCAAACGTTGCGGCTTCTCTCTCTCCCAGCAACACGGTGCTTTCGTCTGTTTTGTCCTGCACGCCGCAATTTGCCGGCACGTCTTTGTCTTGTCTACGTGTTCAAGAACGCAAGTATAGCCGTGAATTCCTGCTTGATGTCGGAAAAACCGCTCATTTGGGAATAAACAGCGAACTCCAGGAGAAGCTAAATGAGCTCGAGGAGGAGTTACGTGAGCTTCGTGACTGCGAGCTGCTCTGGAAGCCAGCCCCGAGCTTCCCTTCATCGCGCCCGCCGTGGAAGTACCACAAGCGGCGTGACGCTTCACCGCGCCCGCCATGGAAACGCCACAAGCGGCGTGACAGGAAACAGAAGCGGGGTAAACGCGGAGGTATCAGAGCTAGGCTAGCAGCTAGCCCACACAGGCCGGCTATTCCATCCATGGTTCTGGCTAACGTGCGCTCCTTGGACAACAAATTGGATTATATACGCCTGCTACGAACGACACAAAAGACTGTGAGAGACTGTTGTGTGTTTGTATTCACGGAAACGTGGCTTAACAACAACGTTCTGGACCACGCTATCCAGTTGGAGCAGCTAACATGCTACAGAGCGGACCGAGCTTTCATCAAGGGAGGTAAGACTCGCGGAGGCGGGCTCTGTGTTTACATCAACAACGCATGGTGTCGTGATGCTGCTGTGGTCTACAAACACTGCTCACATTTAGTGGAGTTCATGACTATTAAATGCAGACCGTTCTTTTTACCGAGGGAGTTTACAGCTGTTTTGATTGTTGCTGTATATATCCCTCCAAGCTCCAACAGCAAAGATAGAGGTGAGGCACTAAATGAACTATATCTGCACATCAGTGAGCAACAAACAGCCCACCCTGATGCTTTTCTCATCACGGCTGGTGATTTCAACCATGCAGATTTAAAGAGTGTTCTTCCAAAAACATACAGAAACATAAACTTTGCAACAAGAGGAAACAACACCCTGGACCAGGTTTACACCACCATGAAAAATTCCTACAGAGCCATCCCCCTCCCCCACATTGGTGCTTCTGACCATATCTGTGTTATGCTAAAGCCAGCATACAGGCCACTGGTGAAAGTCACAAAACCAGTCCGCAAGCAGATACGAGTGTGGCCAGAGGGGTCTTCAGAGGCACTCCAGGACTGTTTTGACACCACAGATTGGAGTATGTTCAAAGAAGCTGCTACCACAAACAACACCACATGTCTCCAGGAGTACTCAGACACTGTATGTTCATACATCACCAAGTGCATTGATGATGTAACCAACCTTAAAACCATCACTGTTCGGGCTAACCAGAAGCCATGGCTGACAGCTGAGGTTCACAGACTCATGAAAGCCAGGAATGCTGCCTTCAAAGCGGGAGATCAGGTGGGCCTGAGGGCAGCCAGAAACAACCTGGACCGGGGCATCAGAAAGGCAAAGAGGCAGTATTCTGGGAAAATAGCTCACCGTTTCAAGGACAGCAGGGATACACGCAGTCTGTGGCAGGGAATACAGACCATCACAAACTACAAACCACCCCCCCAGACCTGTGACAGCTCAGCCTCTGCGCTGAATGAACTGAATGAGTTCTTTGCTCGGTTCGAGGCAAGTAACAGCACACCAGCACATAAACTCCCCCCCTCTCCTGATGGCCAGGTGCTGACGCTGTCCTCAGACAGCGTAAGGCGATCATTCATCAAGATTAACGCCCGGAAGGCCTCTGGTCCTGACAACATACCTGGTCGTGTGCTGAAGGACTGTGCAGGGGAACTCGCAGCGGTCTTCACGGACATCTTTAACATCTCACTGAGCCAGGCCATCGTCCCCACCTGTTTCAAAGCCACCACCATCATCCCTGTCCCAAAGAAGGCAACGCCCGCATGCCTCAATGACTATCGCCCAGTAGCACTCACCCCCATCCTGATGAAGTGCTTTGAACGGCTAGTCATGAAAAGCATCACATCTGTCCTCCCTGACTCCCTGGATCCCTTCCAATTTGCATACCGACCTAATCGCTCAACCGACGATGCCATCTCCTCTGCCCTTCACACAGCTCTCACACATCTGGACACGAAGGACTCCTATGTTAGAATGTTGTTCATCGACTTCAGCTCGGCATTTAACACCATCATCCCCCAACAGCTCATCCTTAAACTGGACAGTCTGGGGCTGAACACCTCAATGTGTAACTGGCTGCTAGACTTCCTGACCGGGAGACCACAGACAGTGCGGGTCGGGAGTAACACATCTAGCACCATCACATTGAACACAGGGGCCCCACAAGGATGTGTGCTGAGCCCCCTTCTATTCACCCTGCTAACACACGACTGCACACCATCGTACAGCTCCAACCACTTCATCAAGTTTGCGGACGACACAACAGTGGTGGGTCTCATCAGCAACAACGATGAGACGGACTACAGGAACGAGGTGAGCCGCCTGGCCTTGTGGTGCGGACACAACAATCTCACTCTCAACGTGGAGAAGACAAAGGAGATTGTTGTGGACTTCAGGAAGAGGGATGCCCAACATGCCCCTCTGACCATCAACAGCACCGCAGTGGAGAGAGTAGACAGCACCAAGTTCCTGGGAGTGCACGTCTCAAAGGACCTGTCCTGGAGCAGGAACACTGCAGCACTGGCCAAGAAGGCTCACCAGCGTCTCTACTTTCTCCGCAAGCTGAAAAGGGCTGGAGCTTCAACCCCCATCATGAGCACCTTCTACAGAGGTGCCATAGAAAGTGTCCTGACCAGCTGCATCACTGTGTGGTTTGGTGCATGTACTGCATCCTGCCGCAAGAGCCTCCAGCGCATTGTGAGAGCAGCTGAGAAGATCGTGGGCACCTCCTTGCCCTCACTGCAGGACTTACACAGCAAACGCCTCACTCGGAAAGCCCACTGCATGGCAGGTGATCCCACACACCCACTACACAGCTGCTTCAGACTGCTGCCATCAGGGAGGAGACTGAGGAGTCTCCAGGCTCGAACCAGCAGACTGAGAGACAGCTCTGTTCATCAGGCAGTCAGAATGCTAAACACTCTGCCTGCTCTGCCCCCCCTCCCATTTGAACTGCCTTAACACTAAAACTTTCTCACACATTACCACTCAACACAAAGTTTTTAACACTGGACTCTGTGTCATCAAACGGGTTATTCACTAAACTCTCGGTCATGTGCTCATACAGTTTGCACTACTTCTCATACTTGCACTAATGTTTGTATTACATCACTGCCCCAGACCTGGGCATTGTAAGGCCCCAGGGCCACATGCGGCCCTTTGGTTGACTCTGACCGGCCCCCGTAAGGGGAGTTACAACAAAAAAATAGTTTCTAATTTTACCTCATTTGTGGACTGCATTGCTTTAATTTTGATGTCTTTTTAAAATTCACGTACAAAATGATGCAATATGTAAATCAAGACATGCGCAATGTGCATGATTGCATTGTTGTCAAGTCACAAGACAACGTTAGCCCTCAAAAATGTCCACTCATGCTTTTTATTTTGTTGATTAATCATAACTAATACTTTTACCAGTTTGTCTAAACAATGATATTTACTGCTTTTAATAAAGAAATACTATTAATATGCAGTATTGAATTATGTCATTTCGCCCGGCCCCCCACAATATTTTCTATTTCTCATGTGGCCCCATGGAAAAAATAATTGCCCACCCCTGCCTATAATCATAATACTGTTTACATTCTCTGTTTACATTTATTAATACTGTTTACTTTTATTACTACTGCTTATATGTAATTACTACTGTTTACATTTACACTACTCTAATATCTACACCACTGCTGGTACATATACAGTGTGCTCTGAACAGTCTTATTTAGGGATGCCCAATGTGCCTTACTGCATATGCCACTTTTTGCCTCTATAACAACATCAACTACTACCTCATACATATACTGTGTACATTAACTCATACGCTGCTTTGCCACTTTGCAAATGTCAATGCTAGAAACCTTTAGTTTATTTTAGTTATACTTTTTATACTCTTTTTTTATACTAGTATGCAAAAACTCAGGACAGTATTATGTTCATTAAATGTTTAATGTTTTAGTTTTAGAGTTGGTGTAAATTTTCATACTCTTATACCACTATGCAAAAAACTCAGGACAGTGTTAGTTTTACTATTTTATGCTTATGTCTATTATTATATGTTTCAGTGTTTCAATGTTTAGATGTTTACTGTTGCACCGAGGGACTGAGAGAAACGCAATTTCGGTCCTGTGTATGTCCTGTACAGTACATATTGCAGATCTGACAATAAAGTTGACTTTGACTTTGACTTTGAAAGAACAAGATCTCGGATACAAGCGGCTGAAATGAGTTTTCTCCGCAGGGTGGCTGGACTCTCCCTTAGAGATAGGGTGAGAAGCTCAGTCATCCGGGAGGGACTCGGAGTAGAGCCGCTGCTTCTCCACATCGAGAGGAGCCAGTTGAGGTGGCTCGGGCATCTGGTTAGGATGCCTCCTGGACGCCTCCCTGGTGAGGTGTTCCGGGCATGTCCCACCGGGAGGAGACCCAGAGGAAGACCCAGGACGCGCTGGAGGGACTATGTTTCTCGGCTGGCCTGGGAACGCCTTGGGATTCCCCCGGAGGAGCTGCTCCAAGTGGCTGGGGAGAGGGAAGTCTGGGCCTCCCTACTTAGGCTGCTACCCCCGCGACCCGACCCCGGATAAGCGGAAGAAGATGGATGGATGGATGGATGGATGGATCCTCATCCCGGCCGCATCACACTCGGCTGCAAACCGCTCCAGCGAAAGCTGTAGATCACGATCTGATGAAGCCAACAGGACCACATCATCTGCAAAAAACAGAGAAGCGATTCTAAGGCCACCAAAACGGATCCTCTCAACACCTTGGCTGCGCCTAGAAATTCTGTCCATAAAAGTTATGAACAGAATCGGTGACAAAGGGCAACCTTGGCGGAGTCCAACTCTCACTGGAAACGAGCCTGACTTACTGCCGGCAATGCGGACCAAGCTCTGACACCGGTCGTACAGGGACCTAACAGCCCATATCAATGGGCCTGGTACCCCATACTCCCGGAGTACCCCCCACAGAACCCCCCGAGGGACGCGGTCGAATGCCTTTTCCAAGTCCACAAAGCACATGTAAACTGGTTGGGCAAACTCCCACGCGCCCTCCAGGACCCTGTTGAGGGTGTAGAGCTGGTCCAGTGTTCCACGACCAGCACGAAAACCACACTGCTCCTCCTGAATCCGAGGTTCGACTATCCGACGGACCCTCCTCTCCAGAACCCCTGAATAGACCTTACCAGGGAGGCTTAAGAGTGTGATCCCCTATAGTTGGAACACACCCTACGGTCCCCCTTTTTGAATAGGGGAACCACCACCCCAGTCTGCCAATCCAAGGGAACTGCCCCCGATGTCCACGCGATATTGCAGAGTCGCGTAAGCCAACACAACCCCACAACATCCAGAGCCCTAAGGAACTCAGGGCGAATCTCATCCACCCCTGGAGCCCTGCCACCGCGGAGCTTTTTAACCACCTCGGTGACCTCAGCTCCAGAGATTGGAGAGCCCGACCCAAAGTCCCCAGGCTCCGCTTCCTCAGTGGAAGACGTGCCAGTAGGATTGAGGAGGTCTTCGAAGTACTCCGCCCACCGACTCACAACATCCCGAGTTGAGGTCAACAGCACGCCATCCCCACCATAAATGGTGTTGGTCGCGTACCGCTTTCCCCCCCTGAGACGCCGGATGGTGGACCAGAATCGCCTCGAAGCCGTACGGAAGTCATTCTCCATGGCCTCTCCGAACTCCTCCCACGCCCGAGTTTTTGCCTCAGCAACCACCCGAGCCGCATGCCGCTTGGACTGTCGGTACCTATCTGCTGCTTCCGGGGTCCCACAGGCCAAAAAGGCCCAATAGGACTCCTTCTTCAGCCTGACAGCATCCCTCACCGCCGGTGTCCACCACCGGGTTCGAGGGTTGCCACCACGACAGGCACCAACAACCTTGCGGCCACAACTCTGATAAGCTGCCTCGACAATAGAGGCGCGGAACATGGCCCACTCGGACTCAATGTCCCCCGCCTCCCTCGGAACGTGTTCAAAGCTCTCCCGGAGGTGGGAGTTAAAGCTCCGTCTTACGGGAGACTCTGCCAGACGTTCCCAGCAGACCCTCACAATACGTTTGGGTCTGCCAGGTCTGACCGGCATCCTCCCCCACCATCGGAGCCAACTCACCACCAGGTAGTGGTCAGTTGACAGCTCCGCCCCTCTCTTCACCCGAGTGTCCAGGACATGCGGCCGCAGATCAGATGAGACGACAACAAAGTCGATCATCGAACTGCGACCTAGGGTGTCCTGGTGCCAAGAGCACATATGTACACCCTTATGCCTGAACATGGTGTTTGTTATGGACAATCCATGACGAGCACAGAAGTCCAACAACAAAACACCACTCGGGTTCAGATCAGGGGGGCCGTTCCTCCCAACCACACCCCTCCAGGTCTCACTGTCATTGCCCACGTGAGCGTTGAAGTCCCCCAGCAGAACAAGGGAGTCCCCAGGAGGCGCACTCTCCAATACCCCCTCCAAGGACTCCAAAAAGGGTGGGTAATCTGCGCTGCCGTTTGGCGCATAGGCACAAACAACAGTCAGAGCCCGTCCCCCCACACGTAGGCGAAGGGAGGCTACCCTCTCGTTCACCGGGGTGAACCCCAACGTACAGGCCAAGATGGAGGGCAACAAGTATGCCCACTCCTGCTTGGCGCCTCTCACCAGGGGCAACTCCAGAGTAGATATTTATTAATATTATCATTATATTATTATTATTATTATTATTTTTATTATTAATAATAATAATAATAATAATATTATTATTGCTGCTTCTCCACATCGAGAGGAGCCAGTTGAGGTGGCTCGGGCATCTGGTTAGGATGCCTCCTGGACGCCTCCCTGGTGAGGTGTTCCGGGCATGTCCCACCGGGAGGAGACCCAGAGGAAGACCCAGGACACGCTGGAGGGACTATGTTTCTCGGCTGGCCTGGGAACGCCTTGGGATTCCCCCAGAGGAGCTGCTTCAAGTGGCTGGGGAGAGGGAAGTCTGGGCCTCCCTACTTAGGCTGCTACCCCCGCGACCCGACCTCGGATAAGCGGACAAAATGGATGGATGGATGGATGGATAATAATAATAATAATAATAATAATAATAATAAATAATAACAATAATACATTTTATTTGTAGGCGCCTTTCTTGGCACTCATTGTCACCTTACATAGTTACCGTAAGCATAAAAACAGACAATATTATACACACAGTAAAAACAAGTAAAAATTTAATATAAGACAGTGCAGTAGCAATCACAGTGCGTAGGCTACTTTAAACAGACGAGTTTTGAGTTTGGATTTGAAATGTGGCAATGAGTCTGTGTTGCAGGTTACTATTACGGTTAACAGGTATTTGTAGAAGACCGAAGTTCCAATAATACTGATGATGTCATCTTTTGCTGAAAATGTTGATGAAATAATGTATAGATAATTTGCACAGCACAGAGAAAAACAATGAATACAAAACAGGCTGTGTTCAGGAACACAAAGACAATTCAGGACTTAAAGGTTCAGTATGTAATTTCTGGAACACGCTGGAACTTAGGAAAATTTTGAACAGAGACACGTTTCTGGTCCCTCCCCCTCAGAGCCATATATGGCTCTGTTACCCCTTGCTCTGCTGAAATTCAAATTCAAGCTCTGTTTTTATTGGCTGATTCAAATTCAAGCTCTGTTTTTATTGGCTGGTTACAAACTCTGTTTTTATTGGCTGGTTAACGGTGGGTCACTGTGGCTTTTTAGAAATGCTTTTAGAGAAGCAAGGGGACAATAGTTTTTTTCAGAGATTACTTGTCTAAAATCAGTATGTCAGGAGGTAGTGACAGAGTGAAGAAATATGTTAAAAATATATTGTTAGAAAAGTTACATACAGCTCCTTTAAATAAGCTACGTTAAAAGTTCAACATCTGAGTACTGAAGGATGTTTTTTTTTTTTTTTAAACGTTAAAATCTCATCACATGTGGATACTTAACAGCTGAGAAATGATAACTTTAATAGCATCAGTTTGGAAGCACACGTGAGCTACAGCTTTCCAAAACAAACCACAAACCCCACAATGCAACAGTCTTGCAGATAAAGGCTCAAACGAGATAAACATCTTTATTGATCGACAGTTAAACTGCAACCATTCTCATCTGCCAAAAAATTCCCAACTTGCGGAAAATCTATATGTCATTGATTGCAGCAACTAAACTGCCCCAAATAAGGTTCTTTAAAATGCATGATTAGTTTGCTCCATATCTCATTTAAAGACCAGGATGATAAACAAAGGAAGGGACTGCGGTAGCTCTGTGGTGTGAGGTTTGTGAAGGATTGGACCCAAATGCAGACAGATATGATGAGCTCAAAGGTTTAACAAATAAATAAATAAAATAAATAAACACTTTATTAAACAGTGTAAAACAAGGCTGCCATGGCAGCAAAACTACACTAGAGAAATTGCATTTCCTGCAAAAATGCAATGTGAGTTAGCCTGGCCCTCGCCATTCCTACGCAGCTCCGCTCAATTCTCATTTCCCTTCACTGCTGGGTCTGGGACTTGTCCCATAGACAAGGATATCTCCGGTAGATTTTTGACCGGACCAATCAGAGAACAGAAGGCGGAGTTTTGAACGACGTCGACTGACGTCGTCATTCAAAATGGCTGCCGCCACGAAGGAATTTTCAATAAAACAAGGTAAAAAACTATTATTTCTCTGCTGATAAAAAATGTATTTCTTAGCTAACGTTATATCAGAAGTGTTCCTGAGCAATCAGAGAGCAGAAGGCGGAGTTTTGAACGACGTCGACTGACGTCGTCATTCAAAATGGCTGCCGCCACGAAGGAATTTTCAATAAAACAAGGTAAACTATTATTTCTCTGCTGATAAAAAATATATTTCTTAGCTGACGTTATATCAGAAGTGTTCCTGAGCTTAACAGTTCCTAAATCAATTCACGAAATGGTCAAATCTGCTGGATTTAAATAGTTTCGGTTTGACATTTTCCAAACAGCCTCGGGTGCGCTACGAAAATAAATGATAAAAAATCGAATTTTATCTCAAATGTTTCATCTAGGCCAACAGTCAGTAAATTAGAGACATATAATTACACACTGGTAGCAGAAAAAATATCCACCGAGTGGTTTCTGAGCTTTTTATCTGAATAGCCTGGACCTCGCCAGGCTAAACTAACAAAACTCCGCCTTCTGTTCTCTGATTGGTCCATTCAAAAATCTAACGGAGAAATCGCTGTCTATGGGAGAGATGCCAGACCCTAGTACAAAGCGAAGTGAAGGACATGGGTCTGGTATCAACCAGGCTAAATGTGAGTGCTAATTGTAGAAAAACTTGCTGCAAAGCAGCTGAAATTAGCTTTTAAAAAATGCTGAAATGTAGCTGAAATAAAAAAAAAAACAAGCCTAAAAGGAGAAAGAACACATATTTGCTGTATTAAGTTTAAATTAGCAGAAATTACCACAAAAATTAGAAAATTTGCTTAAAAAAGCAAATTAGCAAAAAATAAAATAATAGCTGAAAAGTAGCTGAAAAGGCAGAAATAAGCTTAAACTACCAGAAGGAAGTGAAAGGAGCTTAAATGAGCTATAAAGAAGTGTAGAATTAATTGAAAAAAAAAAAAAATTAGCATAAAACAGCACAGTAGAACAAGCTGCAACTTGCAGAAATAAGCTGAAAGCAGAATAACAAGCTGCAATCAGCAGAAGAAGTTAGAATAAGCACAAAATGTTGTAGTTAGCAGAAAGAATCTGAAAGTAGCACAAAACAGCTGAAAAATAATGAGCTGAATTTTTTTTTTTTTTTTGCACAAGGAAGCTGAAAGAAGCTGAACCAGAACAAAATGTGAAAGGAGCAGTAACAGGTTGTAAACAGATCTAAAGATTTGAAGGATCTAAAATAAGCTCAGTTCATTTTCTATGAGAAAATAAATGGCGGAAAAGGCTAAATATGTAAAAAAGTTAAAGTTGCACCAATACTAAAACCCTTCTCCTGAACCCAACAATTTTCAGTGAGGTCATCTGGACAGTTTCTTTATATATATAT
>JBBPBX010001624.1:82856-100096 GCA_038048925.1 Garcialebias charrua | reverse complement strand
ATATATATATATATATATATATATATATATATATATATATATATATATATATATATATATATATATATATATATATATATATATATATATATATATATATATATATATATATATATATATATATATATATATATATATATACATATATATATGTATATATATATATATATATGTCATAAATAAATAAATAAATAAACATTTTTCTCCTGTGAAAGGACATAAACAACTAAATGTATAATTTGCTCAGAGGTGGTCACGCTGCTGTAAAGGTCTTTCCACACAAAGGCACCAGAGTCATTTTGAAGAATGTGCAAACAGTGTGAACCAGCTGAGCAGATGCTGTTGAAACATGCACTTCACAGCAGGAGGTGGTGTGCTGGACATGCCGGCTCACTGCTGGAAGTGTCAAGGAGGGAGGTCCTGGCCGCGCACAGACGGAGGCAGGGCTGATGCTGAACGCTCACTTTTGAAAATGCTGCATTAAAAGCAGTTTTTGACGTTTTTCTTGTTTATAATATCACTTATATTTGATGCACATTATCTTCAATGTGGAAAGCATCACAATTACAAAGTAGTTGAAAGAAAAGATCACAAAGTGGAAACTTTTCTTATCATGCTCTTGTTTGATAGACAAGCTGATTCCATAGGTGTCTGACTGCAGAGTCTTTGAAGCAAAATATTGGAACAAGGATTGTTAGACATTTTCTTTGTCATTTGCAGCTACTCACAAAACGTCTTTGAATCAGTTTTGGGATTGTGGTGCGTGGGAATGCCTTTCAAGTGTTCATATGAACAGAATTGAATCTGTTGCATCCTGTACCAAAATTGCATCCATCCTTTCTTTAGACGTAATAAAAACCAAACAGAAAATGTGTAATAAAACGCCACAGGTCAACCAGTTCAATGCAGGAGGAGCTGCAGCACAGCTTTTACTAAGCCATATAAAAATAGAAAAATCCCTGCTGAGTATCAGAGAAGGCCTTGATAGTTTGGAGCTCATTCAACAGGTAATGATAGTCATAAATGATAATTACAAATCTGCCATCTTGTTAAGACGTCGTCGCTTTTGCAGCTTGTTGTATCATGTGGAGCCTCTCACCCTCCGTGAGCAGAGACGTTTCGACCTTCCCTCCATGAGAAGATCCTTTCATAGCGAGCTGGCACTTCCCCAGCAATCTTCGTCCAACCTCAACTCTGGTAGGCCCTGTAATCACAAAGTCCCCACATTGTTTATGGCTCAGTGAGTCAGTAGCATGGACGGATTTACCCCAGGGGCTACAGAGACAAGAACAGACACAACCTCCAGCTTATGACAACTAAAGCAAGCCTCAGAGATTGATGGCTTTTGTCAGCCGCACCTTACACAACCTCACAAATGTTCTAATAAATGAGCTGACAGGGAGTTTTCATTTTTGTCTTTCTGGAGGAGGGTTAGCCATCCTCTTCTTACCACCTGCTAGAGAAGTTGGGCATCATGCACATTTTGGCTGTTCACACCAGCCACAAGTGAGACTCTGCTCCGAAGCAGCTGACACGAACAGACATTTCCTGATCGATGCTCCTTCCCCTGAATCACAAGGGAGCTGGAAGCACTCTCTCTTCTCTTTCCTGCTCTCTGCCATCTCCTCTTTTCTCTTTTTCATCTCAGCCTGAATTCTCCAAGGGTTCTTTCCATTAGCCACTCCATGCCTGCTTTCCAGTTTACAGAAGTCTCCTTTAAAATCACACTGCAAAGTGACTGTAGCCTGGGGCCTTGGGGGACTTTATCATCAGCGTATTCATCTTGCACCTGAAAAGCAGGAATCAAATAGCTTCGGAAGAAACGTGCAGCTCTTCATCCTCCGTGGCTCTAAATTGCAATTGAAAGGATTGTGAATTTCTTATAAAAATGTTTTCCCTTCTAAAAACTAGAAGAGACGAGATACATATTTGTGATTAATCTGTGCATGGCTGATCCCAGCAAGTGACAGAAGCAGCTTTTCCAAACTCTGATAAAATTCATTGCACAGAGGCTCCCATCGAGCTGCAATATGGCAAATGTTTACACTTGCTCCAAGCCATGTAATAAGAGATCCTGCCTTGCATAATCAGTGCCTTTCTGGAAGTTCAGATTTTTCTCCCTAAAGTGTGTCTCACTTGAGAAAATCCTGGTTCAGACGAGCACGAAGAACCAACTCTGAATTTTGATGCTGTAATGAAATAAAACACCGGCTGGTTGCGGTGGCTGAAGTGAATTTTAATTTATTTTGGTGGGTAAATTTACCGTAATTTGTTTCTGAGCATTTCTAAATGGGGACTGGTTACTTGAAACTGGATAATAATTTGTGTGTACACGATATTTACTTGTAAAGCTAGATTTATACTCGACGTGTCGCACAGTGCGCCAGGGTGCACGCGCGAAAAGTGATGCAATATCACCGTCCCCGCCCCTGCGCGTATGCCCCGTGCGTCATTTTGGCGCGTGTCGTGCACCTCTGATTTTTTGAAACTCTGCAAGGCTAGTTAGTGCGCACGCCGTGGGCGCTACTGAATTGATTGACAGGTTGGGTGGGGACCTCACCCGACAGCCTTCACGCTCTTCACGCCAGAGCCTGCAGCTGTCTGCGCCGCTGTGGTCGTGGAGACAGCGTCGCGACGCATGGAGGAATGTTTTGTATGTGACACAAATGTATTAAATTCCCCTTATTCATCCCTGATCTGGACTTTTCTTTTGTTTGTTTTTTGCCAAAAGTCAAGTGATCACTTCCTCCTCTGCTGACTCCATGCATTAAAACCGCACAAATAACACAACACAATAATTGTTGTTCTATTATGATTTGCTCCTCTAATAAAGACAACAGTTCAGCACGCGAGCGGAAAGCCATTTTTTGTTGTTGTGCGACGTCAAACAGTTCTTCTTCTACGGTAGATTTCTTCTTCTACGCCCTTTCTTGCAACACATGCACAGGTTTTAGAGGGTATTGCCACCTGCTGGTCCGTAAAAGAACAGCCCTTTGCCATGCGCCGCCATGCATCAACTATAAACACAGCGGCGACACTGTAAACACATGAAGCCGCACGGCTCAGTGCGCGCGCAGTCCGCGCACTCCAGCCAGCGGACCAAAGGGCGAGTATAACTCGGCCTTTAGGATACTCAAACGTCATAATAAATGCCGTATTTTTCGGAGTATAAGGCGCACTTAAAATCTTAATTTTCTCAAAAATCAACAGTGAGCCTTATAATAAGGTGTGCCCTATGTATTAATTCTGGTTGTTTTTACTGAACTCAAACCGATTTTCATGTGGTTATTGTGAATGACTGTTTTGTTTTGCTTAATGCACCTTATAGTCCAACTAATACGGAAAGAAGCAATAGGTCACATCCAGATGTACCATGTAGTTAACTCTAAAGCTAATGAGTGCATTTCCAACACTAAATTATAATCACAGTTGTGAATAAAACTACTCCTGGTTTGTTTGTTTGTTTGTTCGTTATGTTCAAGCTGAAAGCCATCTCGTCTCCAATGCTTCTAATTTTCCGCCAGGGAGTGTGCTCGTCTTGAAGGACAGCCAGTCCTCTCCGTTTCTCATTTACATGACATTATTCAGTGGGCTCCATTTCCTGTTCCCATGACCCTTGATGTCTTCAGCTCTGTGTCATCTGACATTAACTCTGCAGAATTAAATTTCTCAAGAGCAGAGCATCCTGACAGGGTCACTTGAGGCTCATATGAGGTCATTTTATGGGATAATATGACGTTTGTGCACAGAAGCAAGCTGATTTCTTTCACTCAACCAGTAAAGTTTGAGTGTAAAGTATCTCACAAATGACGAGGTTCAAAATAACATTAAACAGATGAATAAAAAAGACAAGAGGATTATGTTTTTTTTAAATAAAACTGATTTCATAACCATGAATTAAGCAAATTTATTGTTTTGTGTAATGTTCTGGTTTTTTTTCTGAATGGCTTTTGCAGTCTTAAGAACTTTGCTATCTTTGTGTTAATTTACTCATTCTTACATCAAAACGTTCAGCTCATTCAGGAGATGGGTGCTATGACTTTTGTTTTTGCAACTTTGATATTTTGCACAATTTTTTTCTCCAAACATTTTCCCCATAAAATATTAAGATCTCTTAATTTCGTTAAAAGCATGGTTCTCTTTGAAAACTACTTCTGTGTTCTATTTTTATCTTCTGTTAGTTTTAGCTTCTAGCTATTCTTTAGATACTTTTATGAAATATTATTATGTTGTCGACTCCATAGGACTTTTGGCCTATTTGTGTTGATTGCAGAGAACATTTCACATGTGAATCTAAAAATATTATGACTGCTTCACAATAAGAATGCTTTATTTATATTTATTTCTTATTTCCTATCTTTATCTTTTAATAAATGCCACAAAAGACAATTGAAATGTATAAATCTTCAGTTCATCATAATTTCTGAAAATCCACCACAGCTACAGTACATTTAGCTTTCAGAGAGTCAGAGATTTATTTGTCGTTCACATCTCATGTGGTGAAACAACATTATGTACGCAGGGTCCCAGTTACATCCAACAATAAGATTTTGTGTAAAGGAAAAACAGTAATAAGATCTAAGATATAAATTAAGAAAAACATCAGCTAAATAATACACTGAACACTAATAGCATAAAAATATTACATCAGCTAGTGTTCTGCTTCTTTTAGCTTTAACAAGCCAGTTGCACATTCATCAGTGAATTTCAATGAAATCCTCTGCATTAGTGATGTCACAAAAAATACAAGTTTAAATTAAGTTTTAAGACGTTGTTTTTAATTTATAATACAATAGGTTTTCGAAAACGCCACCACAGTGAGCTGTATGTTCAGGCATTGTATTTATTTACTTTACCATAAAAATAATTCAATTTACCAGTACCTTTTTTATTTCTCACAGTTTACAGTGTCAAGAAAAAGGCAAACCTGAAATAATCTTCAAATATCTTTATTTTTTTGTGTGCATCAAGTTTCCATCTCTGGGGAAATCAGTTAATAGAAAACAGGCAGACTATTCTGACAATAAAGATAATTTACAGCTAAACTCAAACAATAAAAGTATTTGCTTCTTCTCATTAAGGACTATTTGTTATGTGGAGGCCATCGTTTTAATTAAACTCAGCATCTAATCGATGTGATTTCTGACCGATTGTGCATCTGTCACTACACAACAACAGTACCAGCGATCACAGATTTACAGAACTGTCAATACACTTTCCTAAAATGATATATTAACTGTGTTTCTACACGCGTCAATTTGCACCCTGTTGAAACAGCGTATTGATCCATGGCAGCACTGCAGAATATTAAAAGCCTATTTCAGGTATTCAGATCTTTTTTGGCCTGAAGTCCAACGACGTGAGCCAGAGGAGAACAATGTATTGAGATTCTGGTAAGCACCACTGCCAAACCATGGATCTGGATCATAATGTAGGTCTTCCCACAAAGGCCTCATGAGCGCTGTCATTCAGGATGTGCAGGTGTCGCTACACTATCATTAGTGGCCAGTGTTTCTGGGAAGAGCAGCCCAGACTGAGGGAATGCCGGGATGCTGGTGATGAATTGGAGAGCAATTTTAAATGTCTCACATTTTCCACCTCTTTAGTAGTATCTATGAACTGCAACATAATCAACACTTGTCAAAGTAAACCAGGATGCTAATGAAGTTGAACTTAAACCAAACCGTGTGGAGAGGAGTGTGAGTGTTCGTCTTTTACCCAAATATCACATGAACAACTTTTCATGAAACTTGCAGAAAATAATTCACATGTACATTTACAGTTTTGAAGTTTTCCAGATTCAAGACTGCTGCTACATGTCAACTGATCTTATAAAAACTCAAATGGCCATAGCTCAGCCAGTTTTAGTGATACTGACCTAAATTTGGATGTGGTTATGGCTAAGCGTCATTTACAACACATGCTCTGAGCGTGACATTGCACGAGATTGTGCACAATGTTATTTTCAAGGTTTCACCAAAATTGTTTGAACTTTTTCATCTCATAACATACAATGATCTTAGATTAAAGCCTTGGCATCAAAAGCAGCAGGAGATATGCATTCCTTCAAGGAATGCTGAGGCTTTCATTTTTAACGCAAATTGATAAAAATCCTCTTCAAGCATGTTTCATTTTTGTGTCAAATTATTATATTTGTATGAAGAAACCAAGTCTAAAATGATTATACAGTTTTTGTCAGCTTGCTTTAATCAAAGATTGTCACTTGATATGGAACTAAGGATTCAATTGCTTACATAATCAACAATAGTTTTCTCTAAAGATAAGCCAAGTAACAATTACCGTGTTTTTCAGTGTCACATCAGTCAAAAAGTCAAAAGTTGCATTTATTATGCGTCTCCACTAGGGGTTGAACGAGTACATAATTTTTAACTCGACATTAACATATTAAAGCTCGACTTGAGTAGTTGATGATGTCATTGGATCTTAAGATGCAAAAAATTAATAAAAAAATAAAATAAAAATGCAAAAAAAAAAATGTAATTTAATATTTACACACAAAAAAGACCAACAAAACATTGGGAGTGTATATTATGCTCCTACTATTTATCATACTGCAGATAAACCACAGGAAAACCAAAACGATTAGTTAATATTATTAAGCTGCAAAAGTGAAAGAAACGTGCAGCACGTCAAAAACGAAACTTAAAAACAGTGGGGCAGTCAACCACCCCGTACCGCCCACGGTGCTGCGCATTAGGTTAAGTTTTAGAGATAATTATGTTTATAGTTTTTTTTTAAATAGGTTTAGAGATTCATATTTTTTGCCTTTTGATTGTGGAACAAGGTCAGGGGAAGCTGGTTCTGGTTCGATTGATTGAACCCGTTGTTACACTATATTCTGTGACCTGCAACAGTGCATGCAACACCGCCCCCTATGGTCACAATATACGGCAGCCACAGAATTTGGTACAACACCTATTCGCAGCACGCTCCAAACAGGAAGTTGAGTCATTTTCTGTTCTGTAACTGCGACGTGATGACGTCAGATACTCGATGTGAAATAAAAAAACTCGATAGAAGTCCTAGGAATCGATGTGTCGATTACTGAGTACAGTAGTCTGTTAAAGCTCTAGTCTCCACTGACCCGCTGCATTTATTATGCATTTATTTATTGGTCAAAACAGCTTCATTTCACCTGGGCAGTGTGGATCCATCCATCCATCCATCCATCCATCCATCCAGGCCAGAGCTGCTTGCTCTCCAGCGTTCCTCCCCTGCACCAGCTGAGTGAAGCGAGCGCACACAGGAGGACTCACTGTTGCAATTCTTTGCAATTTAAAGCTTCTGTCAAAAATTGCGTTATGAATATGGGGGGAAAAATGTATATAAGTCACTTCGGCAAAAAACTGAGACTTATACACCGAAAAACACGGTAGATGAACAACATTCAGGTTATTATAGCAGCTGTAAAAAAAAAATGCATTCACACAGTCCTTCTTATTACAGACAATAAAGTATTTTGCTCATGCAAATAATACTTGAAACAGGAAATTGCAGCTTTCTTTGCATAAACTGTGATTAAAGCTGAAAATAAGTATGAAAAGGCAGGCAGACAAACATTTTGTAATCGACTCACTACAGTATTTCTGATTAGGTCCAGCCAGGGCATTTAGATATAACCAGCAGTCATTTGCTGCTCTTGAGCTCTGAGAGTTGAAAATGGACAAAGACAAAAGAGCTGAAGATACTCCAAATCTCTAAGCAGCATAATGTGTATCAGCAGAGCGTGAGCTCTTTTGAAAAGTGCACAAAATGGTTTGAATTAAATGGAGATTTTCTAACAGCACAGGCTTGCTTGTCCTCTCCATGATCTCTGTACTCGTGAAACCTTTGGGGCTTCTCGTTTCTGAATTTAGTTCAGATCCAAAAGTCTTGAAATAAAAACTCTGGAATCCATATATTTGAGAGCTTGTACAACAAAACTGAATTATTCATTAGGCTGAACGCACAAAACTGGAAATCAATCGGAAACATCCTCATCAGCAGACAATGCAAATAAATTGAGCCCTTCTGCTCAGAATAAGGGCTGTAGGATGGGCACAGTGCAATTATAATCAACATAATCTTTAATAGGTAGTAACGAGATTATTCTGCTTCAGCCGTGTAACATTTAGGCACTGGAGCCCAGAGCTTTTGCAGACAGCACATAAATGTCACAATCAAACAAAGAAGCTTCACCACTTTCCTTTAAGGATTACTGGAAAGCCTGTTCAAATATCTAAATGTCAACTGTGCATAAACACTTTCCAATTATGCTTTATATGCTGCAGTAGCTGTGGGGCAGGGGGGGGGTTGCATGTCGCTTTGTCAAAGCTTCAGTCTCCACTGGATCACACCACACACCTGATTTATCAACTTATCAATAGCAGAAATCGTTTCATCGCTCACCAGTTAGCGATTGCAAATGGTTAATCACAAGGACAAATAAATAAATAAAACAGTTTAAATACTAACTATATATTCCTTCAGTTGTCTCGTGTGTAATGGTGATGATGATGACTGCTGTCTGCCTGTCATCACCATCATCACCGCTCCACCAGCACACATGCCATTATCGTCAAATGATAGGTCATTTGTGCCACACTGGAGCAACAGGCCCTGCTGGACCTTTTCTGACCCTTCTGCTAATTGCACCCTCAGGAACAACAAGCAGCCAATCATGAGCGAGTGCTGTGGCTCCTTACTGTCCGACAGGAGGTCTTCCGTCTTGCTGCTTGTCAGACACTAGGCTGTGCTCGTCCTTCTGAAGAAAAGACAAAAAGACCTCAGGAAACAGACAAGAAGCTCTCCAGTAGCTCCGAGACACACTTCTGATCTTAAAGGAGCTTTTATACCTCAACTTACTGCACATTCTTTCGTCCGTTGCCGCGGTTGTTATCATTCTGCTAACAGAAGGTAGAACCTCAATGCTAATGAACCACTCTGCTAACAGTATCATTCTGCTATGCAGGGGTCTGCAACCTGCGGCACTGAAGCCACATGTGGCTCTGTGGTTCCTCTGCAGCGGCTCTTTCAAGCTTTGACCAAAACTGCCATAAAACTGAATTTTATTGGTTGTTATACAAACAACACCAAAAAAAAAGGACCAGTTTTAGCAGTTTTCCTGTCATTTCTTTTGCAAATATGTGAATACTGGAACATGTACAAGGAGTAAAACATACTCTTTAATTTTATGTTCTATTAATCTTAATTAGTTATTCCACAATTTAAAAAAATACATAGGTCTGCATAGTTCATAGTTTTTATTAATAAATAAATAAATAAATAAAAACTCCCCACCCCACCCTACAAGGATCTGATCATTGCATTTGTCTTAAATTGTAAACATATAAATTATTGGATTTTTTTTAGCTTTATAATGTCACCAGGCCGCAAAAGTCTCCTCCAACAAACCTAAAGTGGCCCACGGGCCAGCAGTTGATAATCACAGTAGTAGCATGTTGTTGCGCTCTGAACACATTTTTTAGTTTAGTGAACCAAGGTGCAAAATGGCTCTTTTGATCGTACAGGTTGCAGACACCTGTGCTAACGGGACCCTTTTGGAGAACCTCACCGCTAACAGAGCCACTCGCTAATAGGACCATGCTGCCATACATGTATTTCTTTCTCACTTTTGGTGCCTTGTTTTTGTATTTTTGTTGCATGCTTTGGCATTTCTTGGATTTTTGTTTCTTTTTGCTAATTTTTTTTTTTGGGCATGTCTAGACGGGTCTTCTCGTCATACGCATTTCATTGCACTGTTGACCTTGTGTTGATCTGCATATGACACATAAACATAAACCTTTTCTTAGACATTTGCTGTGTTTTTGACATTTTGTCCTCTGGCTGACTGTCTTTTGGGTTATTGCAAACCACACATTTTGGATGTGTTCAGACAGACTAATTGCCAAGGTTGTTTGCATGCAGGGCTTTACCAGACTGGGAGACTAAAATCCCTCCCCAATTATTACAACCCCTGCTTCGGAGGCGACATGAACTCCCTGAAGCCTGGTTAACACTAGAGCTAGCTTACAGTTTAGTCGACAGCTGCCGCTCTATTCTTTGTGCTGACTCGTGAAATGGCTGTAAGAAACTTTTACTTAGAAGTGAAAGAAATTAGACTTTGAGGGATTGTATTTCTGTGAGTTGGTTCCTACCAACTCATCCAATGTTGATGATAGGCTCTTACCCAGTTTACTGTAATGCCTCACAGAGAGGTTATACATTAATAACAGTGTCTGACATGTTAGATTTGGCAGAAGGTGACTTGTCTGTTGTCCACCAGCCTCCTTCTAAAGCCTCTGAGTCTTACACGATATAAGAGAACTTGTTCATGTTGTAACAAACAAAACAAAAAATTGATGTAAAAGTGCATCTGGACTTATTTACAGTAGCCTACTGTATATGCAAACAGTTTAGCTAATAACTACCAACAAAAATGTATCATTCACGACAGTCACAAACAGTCTCTACTGCTCCATGTGTTGTGTTTTTTCTTTGTTTGTGGTCTTTGTGCAGCTAAGTGTCCAGGCGTGCTCCAGGAGCATGCTGTTCAGGCTTTAAAGACTCTGCAGGGGAAGATATCTCTGTGCTGTGATCCATAGAATAAACACTTTATTCACTTCGAGCTCCACATGTTCAGATGGCTGCACAGAAGGAGACACGTGAGATATTACAAGATGATGCTCTCTGCATTGTGAGCAGCAAGGTTAAAGCAAGGCAGGTTCTCAGTAATTTGTTTAACAGCGCAGATGCCTCACCTGAGATTAAGTGTTGGTTTTTAATTGCTTTGAAGCACTGGTTTGGTATTTAAAAGAATTATAAACAGGACATGTGGGAAAACTAAAGTAATATAGAAAGACTAACAAATTTTTTAAATATTTAAAGGCCTAGCATTCCTTAAAACAATGCATATTGATGATCACTTTTCATGCCAGAGTTTTAGACTAAGATAATCTCATTTTAATAAATAACTGAGATGCAGTCATTTGGTCAAATAAGATTATATGCAATCTTCAGCAATATTGACAATGTCATGCGTATGTGTTGTGATTTAGTCTCAGATACCACATAAAAATAAAATTTTACTTAAGTATCTTTAAAATTCACTGACTTATAGCCATTTTCGGCTGCAACCATATTGAATTTGATTCACTCCAAACTTACATCAGTTGTAGATGTAAATCCAATGAATATGAGTTTTATTAAAATCTATCCAGTAGTTCAAAAGATATTTTGCTAACAGGATTGAGTCAAACAATGAATACTAAAGTTTTAGTCAAAGATCACAAACAATGAGTACTTCAAGTATATGTTATGAATGACTTACAGCTACTATTACAACAAATTTGAGTAATACTGTATCTCTTAATTTTGACTGAATTATAGTTATTTTTGAAGGTCACTGGGACGTGGCAGCCATCTTAAATTGGATTGGCCATAAAAAGTAATTGACTGTAAACATGTATAGCTATTTCTTGCAGGTTTACTCAAAAGCTGTTAATTTGTTCGCGTAACATTTTGCAAACAGAGTTGAATTCAAATAGTTAATGGACAGATTTTAAACCAACATTTTGCTGTATCTGCGAGCACTTGGAAAATGTGTTGTAGATCAGTCTCAGCTACTACTAGACCAAATCATAGGTCAACAGATGTAAAACTGTCTGAGTTGTAGCCATTTTTAAAGTTGGTTTGTTGCAGCAGCCTCTTTAAATTGTATTGACCGCAAAATTGAAATGAATATTCAGCGATTACTTTCTGCAAGATCTATTAAAATTCATCCAGTGGTTCATGATGTATTTTGGTAAACAAAAGACTTATCCAGAATATTATCATCCATTTGGTGTGGGGATGAAAATTATCCCATGAGGAAACCTTTCGACATTTTTTTCAAAAATTTTCCATGTTACTTCTGCTTTAAGGTTCTGGCCTTGGTCCAGATCAGATATGTGTGAGTGTTTCTCATGTTTCCACTGAGGACATGCTCAACGTACAAATTATTCAGCACCTTTGTCCCACTCCCCACCGACCTATCCTTTTGTCAGTGGGATCATGGAGCTGAAGGTCATCTACAGTTATAACAAGAAGCTTACACATTCTTTGGACTTTACTCGAGCCAGAAGCAACATGATGGGGTTACCTGCATGAGTACTATCATGTAAGAAACATCTTGACATGTTGTTTCTGCACTGAATGTCATCTGTCATCTTAATCCAGACTATGGTTAATAAAACAACAGTTTTATGGCACCTTCTTGATGGTTTTCTGAGAGAAGTTCTAGGAAGTGATTTATGTTCAAATACTTGGCAGTAATTCCAGCTGACATTAAATCTCTCTTCCACATTTTGACATGACTATAATACAGGAGGATCTCTGCATCAAAGTAGATAAGATCACCAGTTCTATAGCATATTGTTAAGCATCACCATCAGTCAAAGAACAATATACTGTATCTCCAACTAGCCCATTGCATTTGTGAGCCTGGATCTTGTTTCTAAGACAATCTATTGCTCACAAAGCTCTCAATCCTTCTGCTTCTTTTCGTGTATCTGTTTCAATATCCTGTATCCTGATGAGTCGGAGAATGGGGTGTTGACCTGACGTTTAAATCCCAGGCAAGTCCATTATGGTAAGACAGCGAAAAGTGCTGATAGAGGAGAGAGATATTGCTTAAAGGACAAAGAACACACATGGCCACCTGGCTTTACAAGCCTGTGAGGACTATCTTTGCTATTACGTATATATACTGTGTGTATGTGTGTGGTATTGTAGTTTCTTTATGGTTCTTTGTGTGTGTGTGGTCATGATTGTACTGCACTGCCTTCCCCACAGGGTCCACTACCATCCAGAGAATTATGATCAGCTCCACTGTGACGCCTTTACTTCTCAATACAAGCAAATCTTCCCCAGTGGATCAAATCCTTTCAAATAACAGCAGACAGCTATCACTCCCATTTCATCCACAGACGCACCAGCTCAGCCGTGTGGGGGATAATGTTATAGGAGTCCCATGTCCAAGGTTTGGGGCTCTTTTGTTGCAGACTTTTGATTCGTCAAACCTGCTTTAATGTGTCTGTATTTAAAACATCAGCAATGGAAACTCTTTGTACGATTCCTTAATAGCAGCATGTTAGTTATGAAGGTCTTTTGGTGCTTTTTAAGTCAACATATTAAAAATAATTTCCAAAAAATCACATTTCTTGTTGTACAGTATTAGTACAAACTAATGTAACAGTTGCTTTAAATACAATGTTACAGATTGTTATCGCCCGAAATTTGCAGCAGAGCAAATAATACACCAACATTGATGAAGGGATTTTCTATAACCTTCATGCATCCCATCGTTACCTAAGAACTGTGCAGCACAGACGTGTGTCCGGTTTAAACTATGAATTCAATCCTTGTAGTCACCCTCATTAACTGTAAGGTTGTTGGAGCTCATAAAAGAACGTATAACCCAGAAGCTTTCTACTCTGTTTCACATATTCATTAGTTTCTATTTTACATAATAAATCTGACCTTGCAGCCGCTGACCTATGGGCTTGTAAACATAAAGTCATTTCCAACTTCCTTTGAAAACAAATTGCAAACAAATAGTAAAAGGCCTACGAGCTCATTAAAAAATCCCACTGAGTGTTCAGCTTTCAGAAGAAACTGTTAAAACCTCCTTTCATACATTTTGTGGAGCAACAAGAACCAAATTGTATAAAAGTCACACAGACAAACACAATATATAATGTCCAGAATACTTTGCTGAGCATATTTCACACTCTATTAATTCAAATGCCACAGTATGTGTGCAGCGAACAAAAACACAACATTTACTTAAGAAATCAGAAGTTATTTGCTACACATGAGAAGATTAATGTGATGTAGACTGATGCACAGCCAGGGTCTTTTTTCACATGTGAGAGCAGTTATAATTTCATGTAATTTCACAAAACATAAGGGTTATATCAGAAATTTACTGATTTATGGTTGGTTTTTAGACAAGCTTCTACATAATGGATATTGTAAAAATATCAGTACCGGTAATTGGGACTCAGTTCATCAAAACAGCCAGTTCTATAAAATTATATTGTATTTATTGTAATTACTTTACTTTATTGTCATTGCCATAATGACAACAGTTATGGATAGCAACTAAATTTTGATGGAGTATCATACACCTACACTTAATAAATAATAACATAATTAATTATTATTTTAAGTTGATTTTTTAAGTTACAATAGGTAAAACATTGTAACTTTATTATGTTTATGGATTTTACAGTATGGAAGATGAGAACTGCCACATCTGCTCTTATTTATTTTGATGTGATTTTCAAGAAATTGCAAGTCAACTATTTTGTTACGTCAAAAAAAAAGCTAGTTGTACACTATTATCTATGAAAAAATGCTAAAGAAAACAGTTTTTTTAAATGATTACAGTGTGAAAATGAAAAGTTATTTTTCACCCACATTCATCATTTTAGTATCACATTCATGAAACTTAGAGATGATCTCAACTGTTAGAAGTCGATCAGTGATGGATGTTGACAGCAAGATTAAGCATGAACCAGTTTCCAGCATGACTGTGATGATTTCTTATGGAAAATTAATATTTTAATTTTGATTATACAATGTTATTATACAAACATTTTAGTTTTTTGAGTCCAGATAAATTTACACATACCATACCATGCCATACCATTTTATTTATAAAGCACTTTCAACAGGAACAAGTCCACACAAAGTGCTGGACAAACAAACACGCAACAGGCAACACAGACAATGAAGTACAACACGAAAAACATAAAAACATTGCAGATCATAAATAAAACGATCCAATACAAATCAGCTGGCATTGAAAGCAATGGAGTAGTAGTGAGTTTTTAACCGGGATTTGAAAACCGAGAGGGAGGGGGCCTGTTTGATGAGCAGCGGTAACTCGTTCCAGAGTCTTGGGCCTGCTACAGAGAACGCCCTGTCACCTCTGCGCTTAAGGCGAGTTTCTGGAACTATTAAGAGTACCTGATCCTCTGACCTCAAAGCACGTGGAGGGACATATGGGTGTATCAGATCCGAGAGATAGGCGGGGGCGAGACTGTTCAGCGATTTGTAGACATACATGAGAATTTTGAATTGGATTCGAAGATGAACCGGTAGCCAGTGAAGGGAGGCCAAGACTGGTGTAATGTGCTCTCTTTTGCGTGTGCTGGTTAAAAATCGGGCAGCTGCGTTCTGAACCAGTTGTAATCGTGCAATGGTGGCTTGACTGACGCCAAGCAGAAGTGAATTGCAGTAATCAAGCCTAGATGTAATGAATGCGTGAATCACTGTCTCCAGGTTGTTTTTGGATAATATGGGCTTCAGCTTAGACAGACGCCTCAGCTGGAAAAAACAGGATTTGACAATCATGTTTACATGACTGTTGAGTTTCATGGAAGGATCCATTATCACTCCCAGATTTGTGACTTTTTGTTTTTCGGACAGGGGTAGAGCAGACAGGTCAATGCAGTGGTTTGAGGTTGTGTCATTGGGAAGGAACAATATGGCTTCAGACTTCTTATCATTGAAGCTTAAGAAATTTAAAGCCATCCAGTCCCTGATGTCAGCCAGGCAGTCGAGCAGAGGTTGAATAGAGCCTGTACCATTTTGTCTTAGGGGGAAGTAAATTTGACAGTCATCAGCGTAGAAGTGGAAGGGTATATTGTGTTTCCGGAAAATAGCACCGAGTGGCAGCAGGTATAAGGAGAACAAGAGAGGACCCAGGATGGACCCCTGCGGAACCCCCCATTTAAGAGCCGCCACTGCAGAAGTAAAATCATTGATGGACACACAAAAAGACCTGTCAGAGAGGTAGGATCTGAACCAGTTTAGGGCTGATCCTGAGATGCCCACCCACTGCTCCAACCTAGCAATGAGGATCTCATGGTCGATGGTGTCGAAAGCGGATGTGAGGTCCAATAGGACAAGCAGCACAGAGTCACCAGTATCTGTGGATAGGAAGATGTCGTTAAAAACCTTCAGTAGGGCAGTCTCAGTGCTGTGGAGGGATTTGAAGCCAGACTGGAATAGCTCGGGGATAGCGTGATCCTCCAGGAAGCACTTTAGTTGGGACTCAACTATTTTCTCTAGAAGTTTAGAAACAAATGGGAGTCTGGAGACAGGCCTGAAATTGGATAATACTGACGGGTCGAGGTTTGGTTTTTTCAGGAGGGGTTGAACAGCAGCATGTTTTAATGATTTTGGCACCACACCCGAGGATAGACTGCTATTTACAATCGAGAGAATGGAGGGACCTAGAGTGTGAAAAACCTCCTTTAGAAGCCGAGGGGGGACCACATCGAAGGGGGAGCCAGATGGTTTCAGGTTGCACATGACCTGCTCTAGAGAGGACAGAGAGACTGGTTCAAAATGGTCACAAACAGCAACAGATTGAGGTGGGATGGATGGATCGTGAGATGGAGGAGAAATGAGAGCCCTGGTGGTTGCGATTTTATCTAAAAAGAAATGTTGGAAGTTCTCGCACAGCTCAGTCGAGGCTTCCATGGGTGATTGTTCAGTGAGGTGGAGAACAGAGTTTAGGGTGGAGAACAGAACTCGAGGATTGCGAGAGTTTGCAGCAATGATATCAGAGAAGTATTGTGATTTAGCAGTTTTCACTGCTTTCTGATATCGGCGCCAGCTCTCTTTTACCATCTGAAAAGAGACCTGCAGTCTGTCTTTTTTCCATTTCCTCTCCGCCTTTCGGCATTGCTGCCTAGCAGCTCTGGTCGTGTCATTCAGCCACGGTTCGGCCCTGAGTTTTGGTCTTCTAGATTTAATAGGAGCCACTTGATCCAAAGCCTTTAAACAAACAGAGTCAAACTGGTTTGTCAGCTCCTCAGTGCTGGAGAGGAACAATGGGGGCTGAATTAACATGTCATTGTTGTAAACCTCAGTGAAACGTGCGGCAGTTAAATGGTTAACATTCCTGCCTTTACGTGCAGAAATGCATGTTTTAGGGGTTACATGGGGGAGGGTGAACTGAAAATTGACTGGCATATGATCCGAGAAAACATTGTCACCTATTTCAAGGTTTGAAACGGTCACATCACATGTTAAAACAAGGTCCAATAAATGTCCACGCTGCTGCGTGGGAGAGTTCACGTGTTGTGTTAAATTAAATGAGTCCAATAAATCTAAAAAGTCCTTAACCATGGGCTTCTCAGGACAACACACATGCAAGTTGAAGTCGCCTGAAATGACGACCCGAG
>JBBPBX010001624.1:57154-77713 GCA_038048925.1 Garcialebias charrua | reverse complement strand
TTAGACACAGTTATCACTTTACTGACGACTATTTGTCTCTCAGTTTCTCAACAATCTTCCTCTCCTATCCTGAAGTAACCTTCAGATTTTCAGCTCTCTGACCTGAGCCAAATCCCTCCCGTTCTCTGGGAAACAACCAATGAGCAGAGTGGATTTAACTGGGTCAACTTCCATTTTAAGGCTCCATTTCCTGTCTGAGCCTTGAGTCTGGTCAGGAAATTGAGATGTGAACTTTCTCTTTTAAGCTGGGAACGTCCGACCATGAGCCAAAAGGTCCGTGTTTCTCAGCAAGGTTTGCCATGGAACCCGAATCGAGCGTACCGTTCAACTTTGAATGAATTTTCCTCCAAGGAAAGTTTTATTCTAAAAGATTAAACCAGGAAATGCCATTACTACGGTCCGAGTTGACGCATACGTCTGGAGACGCCGAAAACGGTAAATGGACTGACCAACTGGCCCAAGGGAGATTGACCATCTTCACGAGGTAACAAATTCATCAGATGCTTTGCCAAGTCGTACAGACGTGTAGCTGAGATCGGCCGGAGAGCTGCCATGCATCCTGGTTAAAAGCACACCACTCCCTCCATCTTTCATCCTTCTATTCCTCCTAACTCTCTCCTTATTATTTGTTAAGCCAGTTAACTAAACTTTAAGTTAATGTACCTGCAGAATAAGACCCTTAACTTGTTCTGTTGTCTCTAAATTTTAATCTGTCTACAGTTAGTTATAGGAAATTCGATCGATCAACCATGTACAAATGTGTGATGTAATTTAATGATTTGGTAATTAAATGATTCAGTTCTGCTGAACTAACATAAATTAATGTTTCATGCCTTTACATCTCATCACCAAGTCACAGAAGTATAATTTAGTCTGAAAAAGTGAGAACTCGTGAATTATTGATGTCTTTTTGTGTCAGTCCAAACCCTGCCCAATTTACATCTAAGTATAGGTAAATCAGTAAACTGAACCCTTGCTATATTATTACAATATTATATAATATACTATTTTTAGGTTTCCTCTAAACAAAACTGACCTATTGAGATGATGGTTGGCAAATATCAGACAGGTTTCATCATTCAGTGTGTCACTTGGTCTGTAGTGAACATTTTCTAAGTGTTGGCTACATAACAGGTACATTATAATGAATATAATTATTCCATTTCCGTTATGTGATGCCTTTTATATAGAATTTCTGAGGCGTGTGTGTTATTGACTGACTTTGGATCTAGTTTAGATCATTACTTATACACAACATATTTTCCTTATATGTAATCTATTTTACTTGACTATTGAATGAAACTAACATAATTATCAATTCTAATAATTTACTGTAAAAATGCTATAAATAATTTGTGACACATGTCCAGTTGTGCTTGCCCACTTATCACTCAAATAATAAATCAGTCTCTACAATCTGGTCATGTTCCACTGCCTCTAAAAACCGCCATCATTAGGCCTCTTCTGAAAAAATCTAATTTGGATCCCGACATTTTTTCTAATTACCGCCCAATTTCACACCTCCCTTTTCTGTCTAAAGTGCTGGAAAAAGCTGTTGCTGCTCAGCTGCAGGATCACCTACAACAACACTCTCTGTATGAGAAGTTCCAGTCTGGATTCAGGGCAGCTCACAGTACAGAGACTGCATTGCTGAGGGTTACCAATGATGTCCTCTTGGCTGCTGACACTGGCTCTCCCTCCATCCTTGTCCTCCTTGACCTCACTGCAGCCTTCGACACTGTGGACCATAGTATCCTCCTCCACCGTCTTCATGTGGAGGTCGGTCTCTGCGACACCGTCCTGGACTGGTTCAAATCTTTCCTCTCCAATAGGCTGGAATGTGTTAGTCTTGGCAACGCCACGTCCCAGACAGTCTGTGTCTCCTGTGGTGTCCCTCAGGGGTCGGTTCTGGGGCCCCTGCTGTTTTCCCTTTACATGCTGCCTTTAGGTCAAATTATTAATCAGTTCAACATTTCTTTTCACTGTTATGCCGACGATACACAGCTTTACATCAGGACTGGAGCATCCTCATCTTCCACCTTGTCATCTCCATCTTCACTCACTGCCCTCTCTGCCTGCCTGGAGGCAATTAGGGAATGGATGAATCAGAACTTTCTTCAATTAAACTGCTCCAAGACTGAGGCCATACTGATTGGCACCCCTCACCAGGTACAAACATCTCCTATAACAACACTTTCCTTTTCTGGACAAGACATCCCCCTCTCCACCTCTGTTACTAATCTTGGAATAAAAATGGACTCCAATCTTACATTTGAAAATCACATTAAGCATCTGTTTAAAACTTGCTTCTTCCATCTTCGAAACATCTCCAGACTTCGCCCATCCCTAACTTTTTCCGATGCTGAGAAGCTCGTCCATGCTTTTGTCTCCTCCAGGCTCGACTACTGCAACTCCCTGTTTATTGGAATCCCTGGCAAAAACCTTCAGAAACTTCAATATATTCAAAACAGTGCAGCAAGGATCTTGTTGAGAGTTCGTAAATTTGAACATATTACGCCCATTCTCCATAACCTTCATTGGCTTCCTGTCGCCTACAGAATTCAGTACAAAACTGCTCTCATTACACATCAATGCTTACACGGAACTTCACCAGATTATCTGAAGGATATTCTTATTCCATACTCATCCACCCGTTCGCTGCGGTCACAGAACAGTAATCTCCTTCACATTCCGAGAACCAAATTAAGGACCATGGGAGACCGGGCTTTCAGTGTGGCTGCCCCCCGCCTGTGGAACTCTCTTCCTGACTGTCTGAGAGCCCCACAGTCTGTGGTTGACTTTAAGAGCGGCTTGAAGACCTTTCTTTTCAACCGAGCATACTCTACCTCCTCATGATTCTACTTTTGATCTTAGCTGATACTGTTATTGATTTTAATTGTTTTATTATTTGTTTTATTGACATTTAATTCTGTTGCACCTTGTAGCACTTTGAGATTTTCATTAATGAAAAGTGCGTTATAAATTGAATTCATTATTATTATTATTATTATCAAATGGTCGCTTTGTCGGCTGTGAGTTGTTGTCACCATCTTTGAACCTCCATGATGTCACAGCTGTGAGCAGTGGGTGGGATAGGGAATGGCCCTCTAGATGTCTTATTTAACTCTATGATTTAAACAGATCTTCCTGTTGTGGCGTTTCCATTTCAGACTGAATAGGTAAACGTGGACATACAAATCAAGCTGGCCAGCAAGCCTGTGGTCAGACCAGAGCCGACAGAGCGCAATCTGAGAACGCTTATGAACGTTTGAGTCTTTTGCACTCACAGACCAATATTAACAGCCATGTAACAAGCCGTGTTTCCATCAAGGTTTCTAGCTGCGCATTTTGAAGTATCGCAGCAGAAAAGCTTAATGGAAACGGCAAAATCCGAATTTACTTCCTCAAATTCGCCAAAAAGTTTATACGCTCGCTTGAGGTGGTTTTTGGGATCTTCGAAAATGAGCAGATGCGCAAAACGACAGATGGAAACAGATTTTCCGACTCAGTTCTGCCGTAGCGAACATTCACGTCACGTGACGTTCAGCTGTTTCCGCTCCGGACAACATGTAACATCGCTAAAACTAGTTGGCATGACAGAATAAATACAACTTGCCCGATAGCAACACGTACCTGAAATATTCTCTCCATTTTGACGAGATGTGTGGCCGGGTTCTGTTTTCAACCGCTACTTCCTGTTTACTGTAGACATGCGCAGTGCTGACGTCTGACGTAATGACGCTGACGTCTGACGTAATGACGCTGTGCGTGGCTTGGTAGATGCGCTACAAGCCAGTAGATGGAAACACTTCTGCTTCGCATTCATTTGTATTTACATATTTGCGAGATTTCAAAAATTTGCTCAAAATTCGAAATGAAAATGGATGGAAACACGGTTATTGTAAGGAAACAGTGCTGTTCCACGTACAAGCATCAAGTACATCATGGTTCTTTCAGAGAGTTCTGCGATTTTCAGAATGTTTTCTATGCACAGCCTGCGGTGATGATAAATGTATGTCGACTTTCACAAAAAAGTGATCTACATTTGGCTGTAAAGCTTTGGTCTGTCTATTCATTATTTTGTTCTTTTGTACATTTTCTTTTTTCAAATTAAAGTTTGAGCGTCTGTGCTTGTTTAGAAAATCTGTGTTTTCAGTTTGTCCCAACGTGACTGCTGAATCTTTGTAAGAACAGATATAAGATACAAATCTTTAAGCAGACATACATTTTCTGGAGCTCGTGAATCATCAGTGAATGCATCTTGTCCTGATTGTTGTGCTTTTCATTTATCTGCATGATGCCATTTTTCTAAATTGGCTGACTTTTAATAGTTTTTTCATAAATGTCACAAAGAGTTGGTAATGAGCAGAGAATAAAAGGTCCTACAGTGATAAAAACAAATGTGGTAATATAACTTGGCCCCACATGGTGTACAGTTTTATATGCAATAAGTACCCCCCACACACACCCACACACCCACACACACACACACACACACGCACACACACACGCGCGCACACACACGCACACACACACACACACACACACACACACACTCACTACTTTTTCCTTTAAGAAAACTTTCTGTTGCTATAGACAATTCTTCAGAGAGCAACAGTATTATTTGTAAAGCATGGTGTTCTCACTAATAATATCCAGCAGCAGAGCATGAATGTGCTCAAATAAAAACACTCCTCCTCACTAAGGTTGACTGCACGAGTAAATGTAAAGCTTCCTGACTATAATTACCTTGGTTTCCATTCTACATATTCCATTCACTGAGATAATGACATACAGTACCTGCAAAAAATAAAAAATAAAAAAGGTAGCCCTGAAACCCAAATTGGGCTTTAGAGCTGACATCTCTGCATTGCACAGGTATAATTGTGAGCTTCAATCCAACAGTAAACCACTCTAAATGTATACTATAATTTGTCTCTTTTCTTTGAATCCATTAAAATAAAATACCGTAAAAGCCTTTTGCTTGACCGAACGCAGAGCTTTTACAATGCGCACATAAAAAAAGCTCAAAAACCACATTGCAAGATACATTTGCAAAACTAAAAGGAAGCTTGTTCAAAGATGCAAAATGTGAGGATTTCAATACCATCAAAAAGTTTCATTACTCAAAATGTGACTGTTACATTTACTTCTGACATTTATTTAAATCAAGAAAACCACCAGCCTTTGCTGAACTCTGAATTGTTCTATTAAAGTTACGATTATTTTTTAAAATTATTATTTGGCGATGGTTCATAGCACCTGACACCTTACAGGAGGAAGTGTACCAATAGGCTCTTTTTCTCTTGTCAGGTCTAAATTTTCCTTGGAGGGTCTGGAGGACTGATCCCATAAGCCACTGGGGAACTCTTCCCCCGGAGCAGATGTTTTATCACGGCACAGCCAGGAGAACTGGGGACTGCAATCTCTAGAGTGCACCACGACTCCCTGAGAGCCTGCCGATAAAATGCACGTCCAGATCAAAGAGCTCATCCTTATAACACCACTAGATAATAAAATACTTTTGACGGTCCACTTTGGTCTGGTTCTACAAGTGTTTCCTTACAACAACAAAAAACAGTGATAGTGAAATCATCACAAACACATGTTACAAATCATGATTGGCTCAAAGCAGAGAGAGTTAACAAGGGTCTGTTTTGATGCTGATGCTGCTCTAAACCAGCCTACTGGCTTCGTCAAACCATCACCTCCAGTAAAGGTCAGAGGCGACCATGATGGATGGGCGCTGCTGTGATTTAATTTAAAATAAAGAGCAATAAACACAGGACGCATGCTAGTGGCAGAGGGGATGATGAAGGACCCATTAGTTAAGCAAAGGTCGTTGGCTCCTCCCCTGACAGTCGCTGTCACAAACAGTGACATGGGACAGCGGGCCAGAGAGGGTCACAATCAGCTCCATGGAGAATATTTTGTGTCAGATCTGTCTTTATCAGGCGAGTTGGAGAGATTCAGCCACAAACGCATTGACAGACAACGAACAAGGAAGTCTTAGTGTTAAGATTTACGAATGAAATTTAATTTTAAACGTCACTTCATCATAAGACATTCAGGTAAATGGTTTACATTGCATTCAAAGTAGAACATTGTTTTTTGATAAAAACATATAATATTTTTATACTCTCAGACCTGATTGAAGACGTGTACAAATCTATATTTGTTAGCTTTTCAACAGCTTACTACTTCCAAAGGAAAAAAGCATCTAAACTTATCCAGTCTTAAAAAATCAGAGTCCATCGTTATCCAGAAGTTTTTTTTTTTTTTTTGTCTGGACACAAAATGTGTTCTGGGAGTTCATTCTGAGTTCATGTGAAAGGCTTACTTTTATTTTGCAACAGCTTATGAAAGTTGCATATCTGGCCCCCGTTGCTTTGCATGCTGCTTGTTAGAGATTTTGTCTTTTGGGTGTAAAATGTATTCAAAAACCAAATGTACATTTTCACATTTTGTAGACATTGCCGAAAACAGCATACAGTATCATAAACTCGCATACTTTCCCCAGAGACGGTCAGAAACAAAAAAGAATGAGGAATTTGATTTAAACTGAAATATTAACCTCTAGTGTACACAGCCACTCAACATAGATGAAGTGAATGTATTCCAAAAGATAAAGTCATACATGGTTTACGATTACTGTCAAAGCAAACATTTTTAAACCACTAACGCAGAAATCTGTGCAGCACAAGGGTAATTTGCTGCCTTAAAACGCTCCCACTAATGGCATTTAATAGGTTCCGTGGGCCAAAATAGTGACAACACGATGCATTTGGCCAGTGAACAGAGCTAATGACTGCCATCAAATGTGATTTCAGTTTTCAGCCATGGTTATCTCAATGGAGCCCAATTTATTTAGTGCCACCTTGTAAACTATAGCATTTGGCAAAGACACATGGCCGATGAAAACATGAGCGAAAGCTATCGCCTGTTAGAGGTGCTGATTGGCTTATTAAAGGGACCCCTCAGGTTTGGCTCCAGCTTACAGTAACGATGAGTCTAATTGTGCCATTAACCAAAGATGGAGGTGATAGATGAGAAATCCAAGACATAATGTCGGGAACAAGGTAAAACTGTGTATGATTTATTGCAGAAAGTTCTGATGTGATTAAGTAGAGCTGTTTTACATTAAAATGAGAGGAACACCAAAGTCATGTTTAATTAATGTCTGTTATCTTAAAGTTTGACTGGGAATGATTACAAAAAACAGTCTAAACAGCATTTTTTTAAATACAAAATATTTTTTTAAATACAAAATTAATTAAAACATTATATAATTTTGTTGTTATTGCACTTTTGTTTAAAGATACTTTATATGAATTCATGATACACATGTTTAGAAAACTCCTGCATGCAACAAAACAAATTATATTTCTTAACCACTTTACACTTATTTGAATGTTTTCTCCATTTGAGTTTTTTTGTTTGTTATCAGAGTTTTTGAAAGCAAACCATTTATTGAGCACAATCACACCTTTATCAGCTTACCAGTCATTTACATGTTTAATTATTACATGCACTTTAAAAGCTGTTTACTTTATATAAATTGTAATTAACCTTAATTAAAACCTGGGTTGCCATGTATTGAAACTGGATTAATTAGTGCATCATTTGCAATCATCAAAATTAGTCTGATGTCTATTGTAAAAGCAGCAGGGGCTCTGAGATGGTACAAAGAAGGTCCTGTCTGATAAAATGAAAAACCTCGGGACTGAAGTCTACTTCTTGCAAAACCATAAGTCAGCTGTTGCTGTTAATCTTTAAAAGCACTCAAATAATTAAAGACATTTGTAAGAATAAGTAAACTAAAGGAATGACTGATGGATTTGCTGAATTAAATTAATCAACAAGCAAAATGTTTTTTATGTGGTTGTACAGTCTTCTGTATAACAGTCCAAAGAACACAAGTCTGAGATGTCAGTACATAAATCTTGCATTAATGACAGAAAAAGAAAGAACTCTTTCTGTCAGGGTTCCAGGCTCTCTGGTTTCTTTTTTTGTCTCCTCTTTTCCTCATGTTCCCTGCTTTCATTTTAGTTGAAGAGTTTAGGTATGCAGTTTTTGGTTCTTCCTGTTGGGGGTGGCACTTTTCCATTCTGGGTGTCTAATTAAATTAAATACAACTGCACACAGTCACCACTAATACAGTCATCTGGTAGATGCAATTTTTAGCTTGAATATTAACTGTTATATTGTCATTGTTAGCCACAATGTATCTCTAGTATTTTGTTAATTGTTTAATAGCTCACCTTGACATGCCTTTGGAACATCGCATGGGCATTGGGGGCAGTGCCACTGGATTGTCAGACTGGGGTGGTGGTTCACCTCTTCAATAAGCGGAACCAGCGGATGTGCTCCAATATAGGGGCATCGCCCTCAGCCTCCCTGGTAAGGTCTTTTTCAGGGGTACTGGAGAAGTGAGTCAGGTCGACCCTCAGATCCAGAAGGAACAATGTGGGTCTGTCCTGGCTGAGGAACACTGGACCAGCTCTTTACCCTCACTAGGATCCTTGAAGGGTCATGGGAGTTTGCCCATCCAGCCTATACTGTATGTGTTTTGTGGACTTGGAGAAGGCTTTCGACTATGTTCCTCGAGGTACATTGTGTGTGTGTAGGGTGGGGGGGTTCGTGAATATGAGATTGGGGACCCATTGCTATGGACTGTTCGGTCCCTATACAAGCGGTGCAAGAGTATTGTTCTCATTGCCTATATAAGTCAGACCCCTTCAGGGTGGGAGATGGACTCCCCGTTGTCACCTATTCTGTTCATAACTTTTATGGACAGAATTTCTCGGTGCAGCCAAGGGGCGGAGGGTTTCTGGTTTGGTGGCCTCAGGATTCCTTCGCTGCTTTTTGCAGATGATGTGGTCCAGTTGACGTCATCATGCCATGATCTCCAGCTCTCACTGGAGCATTTCACAGCCGATTGCGAAGCAGCTGGGATGAGAATCAGCACCTCCAAATCTTAGGCCATTGTCCTCAGTCAGAAAAGAGTGGATTGCTTTCTTTAGGTCAAGGGTGAGGTTCTGCCTCAAGTGAAGGAGTTCAAGTATCTTGGATTTATTCACAAGTGTGGGGATAATGGAGCGTGAGATTGACAGACGGATTGGTGCAGCATCTGCAGTATTGCAGACTCTGTACTGGTCTGTTGTGGTGAAGAGGGAGGTGAGCTGTAAGGCAAAACTCTCTGTTTACCAGTCAGTCTACATTCATAAGTCGTTTTTGGTAAACTTTGGGTAATGTCCAAAAGAATGAGATTGTGGATGCAGGCGGTTGAAATTGGTTCCTCTGCAGGGTATCTGCACTCTCCCTTAGAGATGGGGTGAGATGCTCAATTATCCGGGAGAGACTCAGAGTAGAACCTCTGCTCCTCCACATCGAGAGGAGCCAGTTGAGGTGGTTTGGGCATCTGGTAACGATGCTCCCTTGGCACCATGCTAGGTGCTTCGGGCATGTCCGACTGAAAGGAGAGCCCGGGGAAGACCCAGGACTCACTGGAGAGACGACGTCTCTCAGTTGACCTTGTTGTCCTCCCAGAAGAGCTGGAAGAGATGGCTGTGTAAGGAGATGTCTGGGCCTCCCTGCTCATGCTGCTACCCCTGCAACCCAACTTCGGAACAAGCGGAATAAATTTGGTGGATGGTTTAATAATTCCTCAGATTCTTTCTCTGTGATCACTCATTGCCTTCTTCGTGCTCCACTGTTATTAATAACTTCTGGATCTTTTGATGAAAGTAACCTTCTTATTCTTCCTGAAAACAAGAATAAAGAAGTCGGCTTATCATACCTACACTCCAGACTCACCTGTCTGCTCACTTTCCACCACAGTTTCCCTCATTGTCCTTGCCTACCCTCAAACCTGCAATGAACAAAATAAAAAAATGCACAAGTTTTTTTTTTTTTATCTTTTGAAAACAAGCTTTCTGAAACATCAACAAGGTCAGCATTAACTATGTCTTTTCCTCTCGGCAAACAATGAATTCCTTGAAGATCTTTCAGTCACTCCCGTTGCCACAAAAATAAATCTCTTTCCTTAAATTGTGTCCTGCCTATGTGATCATCAACTTAGGTCTTAAATCTTAAACTTTTTACTGAAAAGTGAGAATTTCTGATTTTTACAGTTCATGTTGGTATATATTGCTGAAAAAGCATTAAGTGGAATATAAACAATTGTAAAACTGGTTGTAGTCAATAACACCAGTGTGCAGCTATTTAAAAAAATGTACTGTGTATTTGTCTAATTGGAAAGAAATAAAGCAAATAATTAGACTTCAATAGCAATTCATGAGGACAAAATGGTCCTCCTGTCATGAGCAAGTACAAGGAGATTATTTTAGATTACCGTATTTTCCGGTGTGTAGGTCGCACCTTTTTATGGTTTTTCAAGGCCTGCGACCTATACACAGGTGCGACCTATCTAGGGATTTTTCCAATCTGTTGGTGATAATTGGACAATGCGACCTATACACAGGTGCGACCTATACACTAGAAAAAACTGTAGCTGTAAACTAGTTCCAGGTGCTGTTTTCTAACGTTTCACAGATTTATGACAATTTTCAGAAAGTACATGCTCAGCTAAAATATTTGATAAATAGACAAGAAGCTTGATGTCTGAATGGCATCATCACATCACAGCTGTTTCGAAGATTTGGAGGGTTGTAACCTTATCTCGTCTGCAAGATGTGCACATGCAGCAAAACTTAGATTAGATGTTGGATTGAGGCAGTCAGGTTAGAGTGAGATGCTGCCTGAGAATTTTATGCAAAATCTTATTAAAAAGCTGATGCCTGGTCAATGTGTCAAAAAGCACATCTGGATTTTTCTTTAAATTCATCAACAGCTTTCAACAACAGAGTCCAGATTACTATTTAAAAGAAATGTCACACCGTTGTTCTACTGTTTTTCAGTAACACTTGTCTTGACCTTTAGGAAAAAAAGACTGGTTTCTTGCAAACTGTTAGATTGTAAACACCACTCATGTTTGCAGAGTGGATATTGAACTAACATCAGCAGAGACATAGCTTGGTTTCAGCCGCTGGGGAAAAAGTTTCCGTGTCAAAATATTTCTATAAGACTGACATTGCTTGTAAGTATATGAGCAAAACCATATTAACCAAGTCAGCAAAGTTTGCTTTAAGGAAGAATTTTACAGATGTTTGAACCAGCCACATGGGCCGCTTTAATATGTACAACTTACAAAAACTGAAGCCAACCCTCTTTACCTTCAGAGCTACCTTCATTTTTAACAACAGTCTACACACAAATGTCGCTCACTGGATTTTTTTTTCTTTCTCTTTTGGAGACCCTGGAGATGCTTATATGTAAATATCCCAGCTGATCGTCATTTTCTGAAATACGCAGACCAGTTCAGCTCTCTCAAACAATCCCCTTTCTTCTTCATGTTTGGTTTGTACTGCAAGTTGTCTTCACGTCTACGAGTCTTTAGGCAGTAAGTTGCTGCCATGTAAATTGCTGATTAGCTACTTGTGTTAATAAGTATTTAAACGTATTCATAAAGCTGTTGGTGAATGCAAATAAGGTGTGATATTCCAAAACCGTTTTCACTGATTCTCCAAATGTGTGTACCCTGGTGTCCCCAAACTCTATCAGGAGATTATTTCTGTGCTTTTGGTGTGGTTCTCAAAAAAACAAAACAAAAAAACATTACTGATGCATCTTGTGTCAGAATTTGGGGATTCTGTCCTGTTTATTGTGCTTGCCAACTGGCTCCTGAGCACTTTTTGGAATGTAGAAAGGTGAAATGTTCTGCCAAGAATGGTACACAGAGCCATGAGCGGAACATCTTGTTCTCTCATGTTTGGAACATGAAGGAACATCCATATAAATGCCCAAATCCAAGCGTTACAAACAAAAATCAACAAAAAATGTCATTTATTTGCAATAAGATGAATGCCAATGAATAGAATAGAATAATAATAATAATTAATTCAATTTATAACGCACTTTTCATTACTGAAAATCTCAAAGTGCTACACATATATTGAATGCTACACACATTCATAAACCGGTGGCGGCAGACTACCATGCAAGGTGCTTTCCAGTCCTACCGGGAGCAACTCAGGGTTAAGTGTCTTGCCCAAGGACACAACGACACATGGTGCGGGTCCCGGGAGTCGAACCGCCAACTTTCCGATCGGGAGACGACTGCCATTACCACTACACCACGGCCGCCCCAATAGAATAGAATAGAATAGAATAGAAAAGAAAAGAATAGAATAGAATAGAATAGAATAGAATAGAAACAGCCTTTATTGTCCCATGGATAGGAAATTCAAGTGTAACCGCAGCAACAGATAAAACGGTTCACAAAAATACCTAAAATGTTTAAAACAATATATTAAAAAAGTTATATAAAAATATCAATAATAATGTTCAGTATGTATTGGAACATTGATAAGGACAGACTATTTACAGTACAGTATTATAGGCAGAGTGTGTATTTTAGTAGAGTTCAGCATGTTTTTAATCCTTGTTGAGTTTTTTGGGAGCAGTGATGGTTGTAGAGTCTAACAGCTGCTGGGAGGAAGGACCTGCGGTAACGCTCCTTTGTGCATAGGATGCAGTAATCTGTCGCTGAAGGAACCCTCCAGTTCAGCAATTGCTTCATGCATGGGGTGGGCGACGTTGTCCAGCAATGATGCTATTGTAGCTAGAGTCCTTCTGTCTCCCACACTGGATCGAGGGGGCATCCAAGCAGAGAGCTGGCCTTCTTGATGAGCTTATTCAGCTGCTTCTTCTCTGCTAATGACAAGATGCTGCTCCAACACACAACACCATAGAAGATGGCTGATGCGACTACAGAGTCAAGGAAGGTCTTCAGGAGCATCCCCTGCAATCCAAAAAACCTCAGTCTCCTCAGTAGGTTCTGCTCTGACCATTCTTGTAAAGTGCATCAGTGTTGTGAGACCAGTTTATTGTTCAGGTGAACACCCAGGTACTTATAAGAGTCCACGATCTCAATGTCCACTCCCTGGACGTTCACCAGGGTCAGTGAGGTGGGCTGTGGGACTGTGTCTGTGGAAATTCACCACCAGCTCCTTGTTTTAGCAGTGTTGATCAGGAGGTGGTTCTGCTGGCACCAGTCCACAAAGTCTTGAGTCCGCTGTCTGTGATCTGAGTCATCCGACTATGGCAGAGTCATCAGAACTTTTGCAGATGGCAGTGTGGGGGGTTGATGGTGAAGTCTGCAGTGTAGAGGGTGAAGAGGAATGGTGCCAGCACAGTTCCCTGTGGGACCCCCCATGCTGCAGGCCAGCCTGTCAGAGACACCGCCCTGTGTCCTCACATGCTGTGGGCATCCAGTGAGGTAATCCAGTATCCACTAGGACATGTGGTGATCCACTCCTGATGACTCCAGCTTGTCCCACAGAAGTCCTGGCTGGATGGTGTTGAAAGCACTGGAGAAATCAAAGAACATGATCCTCATGGTGCTTCCAGGTTTTTCCAGGTGGGTCAGAGCTTGGTGCATGAGGTAGATGATGGCATCATCCACCCCAATGCCAGGCTGGTATAGGCAAACTGCAGCAGATCCAATGAAGACCTCACCAGGTGGCGCAAATGGTTGAGGACCAGCCTCTCAAGGGTCTTCATCAAATGTGAGGTCAGAGCCACCAGCCTGTATAGCTACTGAGGTCCTTTGGATGTTTGGTTTTTGGTACTGGTTCGATACCGCACAGGAGGTCTAACACAGTTGTGGTACTTTCTCCAGCTCCAGGCTCAGATTGAACATAAATGTCATGATGCCACACACTTTATATCTAATACCTCATTATATCTGATGTCATCTGTCTGTAATTTTAATGTTGCTGGGGGCTGGAAATATTTTACCCTTTCCTGCTTTTTAGTGTCCCATACACAAGTGACACATTTCAGGCATGTTCTTTCATTCACCAGAGTTCATGCTTATTAATCCAGGTGTAAATCCAACAATGTTCAGACAGGTAATCTGGATGGTTTATTTTGTTGCTGAGATGTTTCATCCTTCATCTGAAGGACTTCTTCAGTCCGACGAGCCCACCAAACCAAACTTGATTCCCACAAACAGCTCACTCCCACAGTGGGAAAGAAAAGAAAAAAACAGTTTGCTGGTGATTTTCTTTCATTCTTACTTTTTTTTATTTATTATTATTATTGGTTTTCAATCACCTGTATTAGTCAGCTTGCTATAGATTTCAGTCTTCTTTCAGACCTGATGTCCTATAGGGCTATTAAACTGTCACCCAGGATTTACTCAAGATGAGTGGGAAGAAAAACCGAGAAATGATCTACCGTACTCAGGCACAATGATGGAGGAAAATGTAAAGAAAAGAAGTTAGATGGAGGTATGATTGCAAAAAAATATATAAATAAATCTGAGTACCTGATGTGTTTAAGAGTGCATTATAAAGAACTGTTACTGGTCAATCTCACACCATGATGTAATAATTGCTCTGACATAAAGCCAAGAGCTTTTTTTTTCACAAGATTTAGAAAAAGAAGACTATGGGATAAATTGATTTTGTCACCATCTTGCATTCTCGTGACTCAATCAGTAACAAATCATTTAGTCCTGCAAATTTCTTTAGTTTACAACATTTTAAAAGCATTTGGTTATGTTTTGAACTTTAGTCACACCAAATCGAACAAAAAAATATACCAAACCAAACAAAAACGCTCACAAAGGTTAACGTGTCCACTCAATTTATCAAACCTCTCTTGGCCATTAGGCCGTCAAAACCATTAAAATGGGATAATTGCATCAAATTTGCGCCTGTCTGTTTTCTCCCCAAAAATACACTACACGCGGTCCGTGTCCGCTCCGCTCCGCAGGTCGCAGCTGAGCAAGCCCAAAGTCCACTGCCTCCGCTCAGCTCAGGTCCGCATGGATGCGCCGCTCCAAGACGCATGCGCGGGAATTGCAAGATTGCGCGATAAATCAAGTGATAAATAATGAAGTCAGAACAAAACAATTCATTCGGTGGAAGAAGGAGAACAACAGTAAAGGCTGCCTTGATCTTCTCTCGTAAATAAGCGACAGGACATGGTTTGAGCAACAGGAAGTGATGTTTACATTTCAGAATAAAATACTTTTTTATTTATTTATTTCTTGTATTGCGTTATTAGGTGTAGTCATAGTCATAAATATAATAGTTTAGTCATAGAATAGTCATAAATGATAGTTTGACAGCATTTTTGTACAAATAAATCCGTATAGAGCTAGGATTAGTCCGCCCGTGGTGATTTTATTTTGTAAATACGGAAGTTGTGCTCGTTCCTTTTCCTGTTGGTGCGACGTAATCTTCAAAAGTTGACTCCGGCACAGCTCCGTCATCCGGCAGAAATAGAAAAATTTCTAATTTTGACGGACTGCCGTCCGCTCGCCGCAGCTCACCGCCGCCGTGCGGAGCCAGTGTACTTTATCTCATTGATTATAAAGGGTGCGTATTTGCTGCGGAGGTCAGACCGGAGCGGGGCGGAGCCGGAACGCGTGTAGTGTATTTTGTGTTTTCAGATAAATTAAGAATTGGAGAACAGGATGCACTGATGCATGTTCAACCATTTCCACCAAAAATATTCAAAGATTTCACGCTGTCATCAACTTTCCTCTCACACAAAGAGGGAAGAAAGGTGAATGAGGCAGAAGATGTGGATAATGATGTCTCTATCAGGATGCTGCTTATAAGGCATCAACTGCTCACTTATGTGTGTAGCGCTGACAGCTCTAATAACAATGGCTGTCACATTACTGGACCTTCACTGTCCAGGATGTACTCTGCTTGTTTAGCTTGCTTTTTTTAAAACGATGTGTCAGCAGAACTTGAGGGACACTTATTATTAGATATAAACCTGCTCAGAAAGTGTCTGGTGTGATGGATTGTTTAAATCTGCACACATTATATTTAGCTTAGTGAAAAATGCGGTCGTGATTTTGAATAAAGCAGGCAGAAACGCTTCATGTTTCAAGGTCATCGCAGAGATAATCTAGCATCATAAACGAGAATGCTGAGAAGAAGAAATTTGCGTGCTTACAAATTGTCCGTTTGATCAGACTGGAGAAAATAAAGTACCCTATAAAAGTTAATCAAAGTGAAAAAGAATTGTAACATGCAATGTAGGGTTTTAATAGACTACTCAAGTAATCGACAGATCAATTACTTGGACCTCTATCAAGTTTTTTTATTTCAAGTTGAGTAGTCGTAGTGACGTCATCACGTCGCAGTTACAGGACAGAAAATGAATCAACTTCCTGTTTGGAGCGCGTTGCGAACCGATGTTACACCATATTCTGTGACCACAGTGTAATGTGACCGTAGGGGGCGGTGTTGCATGTACTGTTGCATGTCACAGAATATGGTGCAACACTGGGTCCAATGACCGAACCAGAACCAGCTTCCTCGGACGTTGTTTCACAAATAAAAGGCAAAAAATATAAATCTCTAAACCTACAAAAACCTATTAACATATTAATCTCTAAAACTAAACCTAATGGGCAGCACTACAGGCGGTGGTGCAGGGTGGTTAACCGCCCCACTGTTTTAAGTTTTGTTTTTGATGTGCCGCACAATTTTTTTTCTCACTTTTGCAGCTTAATAATAATAACTAACAGTTTTGGGTTTCCTGTGACTTATTTGCTGTAAGATAAACGGTAGGAGCCTAATATATGCTCCCAATGTTTTGTTGGTCTTTTTTTGTAAATAATAATTTATATACTGTATATTTTTTGCGGTTTTAATTAGTTAGTTATTTTTTGCATCTTGAGATCCTATGACATCATCAACTACTCGAGCACTACTCGAGTATTATTATGTTAATGTCGAATTTTAAAATTATGTACTCGTTCAACCCCTAATGCAATGTAATGTAACTCGGAACTCTTGATGCAAAAAACAACTCATTGTGCTAGAAATGGAACAAAAAGACTCACTTTTAGGCTGTGTACGGTATGTGCATTGTCTAATTATAAAGGTAGGAATGGGTGTGCAGATTTAGGTAGATCAGTCACTCAGGCAGTGTACTGTTGCCTAAAAGAAATTATGAAAACCTGGAATTGTTCAGGAAAGATACAATCTGACAAAAGTATAAATTTTCCTCCTGCATTAGGCTTGCCAGGGAGCGAAGTGAAGGAACATGCTTTGCTTTATTGACAGCCCAGGGGAATATGATTCCCTTCAATGAATATCATTTGGCATATCCTCATCCCACGCCTTCAGTAATTTACAGTATTGATTTGAAACAAAGTCATACACTGTGAAGTGGGTAGGAGAGTACAGTGCTTTCATTTAATGCATTAGTGATCTAGCTGCTGGTTTGCTGCACAACAACCAATGATAATAAAACCTACATCTGAATTTGGCCTGTGGGGAGCGAAGACAAAGGCGTCTGTCAAGGTGAAGCAGGGACTGAAAGATGATCGTCTTTAAGACTGACGCTTTGAATGTGACACCCTGATACCTCCAACCAGCATGCTGAAAAGCATTTTGGACCAAATAAACACAATAAAAAGCATAATCCATGTTCTTTGTGGGGGAAAAAAGTCAAGTTATAAATGACGCTTCCCCTCGTCGCTGACTCTTCCAATCAATTACAGATCGTATCCAGGTGATTTAATTTGATTTTGTGTTGCAGTGGAGCGATTTTGGGATGTGCAGCATTTATCAAAACATTATGCGGAGTGAAACACAGGGGACACCGGTAGTCAGTGTTACAGCCAAATCAATCAGACACCACTGAGCGCCCCCTCTGAACAAAATGGGCCATTTTTATTCTCCTGATATCTCTGTGTGTGATGCACGAGCACTAAAAGGTTTTTGCTGTTCTAAGATTCATGAGGGAAAAAATCTGTAGATGAGCCTAACACCAATGCACTGATTAAATAAACACAAATATTGTATATATGTACAAAACCATTTCCCCCCAATAGAGTTTAAATTATAGATCATCCATTTCCCCACCCTCTTAATAAAATGCTCAAGGCAGTTTTTACATATCATACAGAATATCAACATATTTTTTTCCACTGGCCAACCAGTGAATTAAAGTCATCCTTCTCACTTTGATGGCTCATCTTTCTTTTACCAGAAAGATTAATACTTCTGCTTGACAGGTGAAAGTCATATTCTACCACCCACCTAGTCAGCCACACACACACTGTGTGTGGCTCTCTATCAAGCAGAAAGCTGAAGTCTGTTTATCTAAAATATAAAAGCTTTTTTCCCCCAAATCTGGCCTCCCTGTGCTCCACGTTCCTTTCTTGTGTAGGTTGTTAACTCTGACTATATGCCTATAATTTACATGTCTGGAGTTTTTCCAGTCTGCTTATCTCACTGCAGAGCAACAAGCACCGAGCTGCCAGACTGCACACTGTTAACCTCACAAATCTGAATGAAAGCAAAACAAAAGGTCACCAGTGGGCAATTTCTTTCAGCTACTGCGCATGATTATCCAATATAAAAGGGCGCAGACCTTCACTTGACTACCAAACAGCAGCGCCACGGTGGTAGAAGCTTTCTCTGAACTGTCAAGATTTGCATTATGGCAAATAATGTGGAAAGTCTCTTTTTTTTAACGCTTAGTCTATGAGTAGAAATCCAATTTCCCCTCAGCAACTCAACCCTCCTGAGATCTGACTCCATTTACACCTCTGAACGACACACACTTGCCCAATCACACAGACAGGGATGATGAACATGAATGATTGATGCTAGGCACTGACAATGCTTCCCACTTTATAAAACGCTGCACTGGCTTCATGAAACCCCCCAAGCGTCTTTGAAGAAGGACCGAAAGTGATAAAATTCTGACTAGTTTGCTAATAACCCAAAGTGATCCTTTCCTAATTGAACTGAATCACACAGAATCCCTCTTATTAACAATGTCACATGTTCTGTGTGATGTTTCTCTAACAACAAGGTCCCTGCAGGGGGGCGGAGGATTAGAAAAGGATTGCACCGACTTCTCTGGAAAGTGCACCGTTGAGCCAAGCCTTCTTGAGTCATTCACACACACACAGCAGGCCGCGGACGCAGGCAGACTGTAGCCGCCAAGCCAGCTGTCTGCTAATCAGCTTATTAAAATGGAGATCCAGGTCCAAGTAAAACGGCAATATGAAGATCAACCACCTTCATATCTTAAGCCTTGGGCAATGTCAAGATGGATTTGTCTTTTATTCCTTCAGCTGGAGACTGGAATGAAAGTGTCTGATTATTGTTCTGCTATTGTGAAATTCTTTCGACACAGACTGGGCTGACACAGTTTTGGCATGAGGACATTTTGCTCTGACCGTCTTATTATTAAAAAAATGTACTCACTTGCACCATAACATTAAAACCAAATCTTATTTCATCCATTTCCTTTTACCTTTCTACTCTATCCCTACATTTTTTTGCATACATACCAGAGGGGAAAGGGGTGTCCCGACCTATTTTGTAATATAGAGTGAAGGCAAAGGGCTTTTTAGCACTTTGAAGCAAAAGCATTTGAGCTTTGCGAGCAAAAACTTTTAGAATACCGTACTTTCTCAGATATAAATACTTCCACTGGTATAAACACTATTGTAATGTTTAGTTCACATATTGTGATTTGTATCAATGTCAGTTATTCTTATCAAGCACAAAAATACCAATAAAGCATAATATTTTTAACGTCTAGTTTAGAGTATTACTGTGCATTATGTTAGGTATTTTAAAGTTCATGCTCAATAATCCATGTAAAAAAAATCGAACGATGTTCAGATCATATGGTTTCTTTTATTATTTGATACGTTACATCCTTCTTCAAAAGGATTTCATCAGTCCAAGGAGCCACAAAAAATTTAGTCCCATAAGCAGCACACTTCCATAGTGGGCCAACCAGTTTGCTGGTGATAAGATGGTTTCTGAGGCCCGCCCTCTCCCCCGTCGACTCCTCTTAGGCAGCCATAGCCAAAGTGGTTCAAAACAACAAAGTTTATGTTCAATAATCCAGGTTAAAAAAATCCAAGAATTTTCAGACAGGTCATCTGGACAGCTTATTTTTTTCGTTGAGACGTCCTTGGACTGATGAAGTCCTTTGGATGAAGGACGAAACGTTCATTCATTCATTCATTCAACCTTTATTTAGTCAGGTAAATCTCATTGAGCCTCGAGGGCTCATTTACAAAAGCGACCTGCTACAAACTAAAGAATGATGAACAGCAATGGTAGAATTTCCTTAAACAACAAACAACAGAAAAAAAAAACATAGGAGAGAAATAGAAAGTGAAATGCAAAGTATCAAAACTAGCAAAACACCACAAGGTAGATGTACAAAATCAAAAACAAGAACATATCTGCAATGGTTTTTGCCAGGATTCCAAAAGATTCTTAAAACCATTTAGGGAGGTCAGGGCCGAGAGCTTCAAATCTTTTTGTAAGATATTCCAGGAAGCAGGAGCAGAGTAGGAGAAGGCCCTTTTTCCAAGTTCAGTCCTCACTGACGGAACACTGCAGGTGATCATGTCCTGAGAGCGCACACTGTAGCTGCACTCACGTAAAGACATGTAGGAGGAGATGTATGAGGGCAGCAGACCGA
>JBBPBX010001624.1:19594-41032 GCA_038048925.1 Garcialebias charrua | reverse complement strand
AGAAAGAAGTGATAAAGTGTATTCCATTGAAAAGAGTCTAGTGAATGTTTATTGGAGCAGATTGAATTTAAATTGTGCACTCTGGTGTCTGTCACCAGCTTTTCATCGTGTTAATATATTCAGACGTTCTTTTCTTTTGCAGTTTGACTGCTGCAGGTTTTCTTACATCATTATTTCTTGTTTTTTTCTCCACTTTCTATGAAAACTGGTTATTTACTGCTTTCCCCCCACTTAACCAATCCTCCATAACTGTGTACTGGCAGTGGATGCCTTGATTTACTTTTCGGTTTTAATTAGTTTGGAGATTGTTGCACATTTTAACAGAAACTCTGGGATTTTGGACAAAGTGCCAATCTACCCCCGTGTCGCAAAATTGTAGTAATCTGTCACTTGATGCTCAGCAACCATCTTGACCAATCACACAACAGATCAGAATACAAATATTCAAAATCTAAGAAAAGTCAGGTCCTCTGGACGGATTAAAAGGAAAATGTTGAAACGTTTCATCTTTTATCCATAAGACTACTTCAGACTGAGGAGCTGCAGCAAACTCAGTCTTATACCTTCTGGATCAACCAGTTTGTGGTTGACAGCCATCGCTAGATGTTCACATGGTGGAGGACCATAAGCCTAATGCTAATGTCCTGATGGCTGCTTGTTATTCACAGACGACTGCGTGATACTAGCAATAACAGCGTTGTAAGAGGGGGACAGTCTCAATTCAATTCAGGCCCTGTACACACGTAGCCGGATATCAGTAAAACCGAACAGTTTATCATGCGGTTTGGCCTTTCATCCACACGTGAACTCCGGTTGATGCAACTATAATCTGATTTGTTTAATCTGATTGTTGGAAAAAGTTGGTTGAAGATTATTATTGTTTACATGGTTGATTATTGTTGTTTAATCTGATTGTTGGAAGTAAGGGGCAGATATAATAAGATTTATTCTTCTTTCTGCTACCTTTCATTTTTTTATATTTTGTACACTATCGTTTATGAGATTGTCTTGTATTGTTTCTTTTGTAAAAAAATGAACAAATTTAATAAACATAAACTTAAACTACAAACGAAAAAACTCAGACCAAAGTGGAGATTTGAGAATTATCCGCTTTCAGGTTTGCGTGTGGACTTTCAGAACCGGAGATTTGCGCATTTCTGCGGCGCTGACGTCACATAATGCTCTAAAAAAAAAAAACGCTAAAATGTCAACATACCTGCTCAGACATGATTCCCAGTCGACATTTTCCTGCGTTTTATTAACTTTGTACTCCAACAGGGTATTTAATAGTAGTTCAACCTCGCGGTCTGTCCACACAAGCTAACGGAGAAAAAGAAAGAAATAAGAACAGGAAGTTGTTGCTTTGAAGGGTTGTGACTGCACTACACTGCCACCTATGGGTTCGGCATATTCTTTACAACGCTCTGTGGTGAAAATAAACAGGGACATGTAGACAAAAATTTTAAATATCTGAACATGCATGTACGGAGATATTTTTTTGCGCAGATATTTGTTTTTCAAACACCAGGCTACGTGTGTACAGGGCCTCAGTTTATTTCAGCTCCAAGTCACACCAGAAGTCATATCAGGGCTCTGAACAGAAACATTCATACATAAATTAATAATTTATTATTATTTATGTGAGGAGCAGACTGCTTTGAGTTTAACTCAAGGGCACACAGCCCCCAGAACTCTCATCTTGAACAAGCATGAAGGCGACAGTGGAAAGGAAAAACTCCCTCATGTGGAAAAAAACCTTTAGCAGAACCAGACTCGGGACAAGCGGACATCTGTTTCGACCGGCTTGGTTTGGTAGGAACAGATACACAATGGCAGGCCAAGAATCACATGTTAAGATAGAAATAGTATCAAATGAAGACTATTCAATTTTAACAATTAATTCTACACTCATCTCCAGGTCAGAGGTCATTCTTTCAGGGATGAAGATGTCACATCCTTGATAGAGAGGAACGATGGTTTGAGAGAGGAGTAAAGGAGGCCATCTTTGTGAAAAGAAACCGTCCATCATTAAACCGAGGTGGAGGCCTCCGGGTTCATCAATTCTCAGGCTCCTCTCTGGTGGAACCAACTTCCAGTTTCTGTCCATGAGGCTGACACATTGTCCAGTTTGAAGACTTTACTTTTTCATAAATCCTATAGTTAGTGTTATCTTGTTCTGCTGTTATAGACGTAGACTGCTAGAGAACACACTGACCTCATTTCTGACCTCAGAGTCGTGGTCTGATGGTCTGTGCTGGGCCATCCTTTTGGCATCATTGCTAACATCACTCAGCCGTCTGTGAATAGTAAGATTCACACGGGGCGGCCGTGGTGTAGTGGTAATGGCAGTCGTCTCCCGATCAGAAAGTTGGCGGTTCGACTCCCGGGACCCGCACCATGTGTCGTTGTGTCCTTGGGCAAGACACTTAACCCTGAGTTGCTCCCGGTAGGACTGGAAAGCACCTTGCATGGTAGTCTGCCGCCACCGGTTTATGAATGTGTGTAGCATTCAATATATGTGTAGCACTTTGAGATTTTCAGTAATGAAAAGTGCGTTATAAATTGAATTAATTATTATTATTATTATAAGTGGCCATCAGGGCATTAACGATCTGTCGTTAGGATGATGGTCCTCCTTCTGCATGCAGCTAATTTTGGCTGTCACGGCAAACTGGTTATAAGACTGAGTTTTTTGCGACTCCTCAGACTGACGAAGTCTTTTGGATAAAAGCCGAAACATTTCAACAATTTCTTTTTTTTAATCCATCCAGAGAACCTGATTTAACTTAAATTTGGATTACTGAGCATGCGTCAAGATATTTGTTTATAAAGCTACTTTTGACCGTTTCATAAAAACAGTTTCTATTGTTCAGCCAGAAGATTCCTTTAACTAAATAAATAAATAAATAACTAAATAAATAAATAAAGGATCAAAGTAATAAGAACGGGTCAAAATGGATTTGCTTCCGTTCTTTTCCTCCTGTTGAGAAACGGTGGCAGTAATGAATTATTTTTGGTGACCTCATTTTTCTGTCGTACGAACACGTCTCTGCTCACATCGGAGCGTTGTCGGATCTTTGATTGATGCGGTTGCTGCGTGTATGTTTGTAGCAGTATTTTATTAATAATTATCCATGTTGTACGCCTATAAATGATGTAAATATTACAAAATAAGCCACACAAAGAATGAACTTCACATGCCAGCAAAGTGTCAAAGTTGATGATTTTCTTCCGGATGTTCCCTTCGGGGGCGATGTCCTTCCTGACACAACCTGGGCTGGAAGCTGCAGCCTCAGGTTTATAATGAAAAGTGTCACTCCAAGGACACTTCCATGTGGCATCCCCCCACCCCATGAATGGACATCAGCACTTCATGTCAAAACCCTTCACTTAGACCCATAATAGCTTCTTCAGATACTTTCCCTCATTTTGTGTTTTGCACGAGGCATCCCCTCCCTCCCGTTCCGTTCTCTCTCCGCCGCTGCTTTCTTTTTTTTAGGGGTAAACACACACGCGGACCTCCTCAGCCTATCATCTGTGACCGCCGTTACATCCAGACAGCGTAACACGATCCATGATAGACTGGTGCGAATCGCCCGGTGCTCTTGTCGACCATCTTGCTGAAGGAGCGGGGAGAAGCCCACGAGGTAGGTTGAGTTTGAAAAAACAAAAGAAGAAGAAGGAGAAGGAGGAGGAGGTAGAGAGCTGAGGGAGAGTGCGGCAGCGGTGGCTGGCAACCGGAACGATACTGGTGTGACTTTCCAGTCCACTAGGTTTTAACCCTTTCGGCATCGCTTGAGTGCCATGCATGTGTCAGAGCGACGGTGTCGTCGTGCGGCGTGCAGCTCGTGCAGCAGAAGAGGAGGAGGAGGCGAGCCCGAGCATCTCTGAAGGCGATGCACAGCAGCACCGATGCAGTGAAGCTTCAACGGGACCAGCTCCAGACGTTCTTTAAGGTAACACATCAAGTTCTTCTAAAACCTTTTACGTGACATGCTGAAAGAACAGATCCATCTTCTTGTGCCATTTACGCTTCACTATTTATCTCCTCCAAGTTAATCTTTGGACATCTGTGCTGATAAATGTGGAGTTGCACATGAGCTGCATCTGTCACCAACGTGGTAAAGAGATGTTTAATTCATGACAGCAGCCCCTCTCTTCGCCTGGGCCTCGTTGTTACTGCAAGACTCTGTAACCCCCTTAATGCTCGAGTGAATCCTCTTCAGAGGGGGCGGCGTGTTGTGTTCAGGATGGCGCCGCAGCCCGACACGTGCACGCCTGTGACACGGTGCCTCGCACATGGACGGTGAAACAAGTGAAGGCAGATTTTAGACATAAGCTGCTTTTGTTGTCATCTAGAAGTATATTATTTTTAATTTTGGGGGTCAGTTTCACTTTTCCACAAAAACACGTGTCCAGACTGAATCATTGTGTGAAACAAGCAACGAAAAATAATACAGGTAGTCCTCGACTTACGAACGAGTTCCGTTCCTACGGTCCGTTTGTAACCCGATTCTGACGTAAGTCGGGGACCACCCGAGCTGCCACTGATACACGTACATGTACGGTAATGAACAGCTACCAAGTTACCTATCCTAACACAGCTACATTATCAAAAAACACATACAGTACTGTAATTAAATTAAAAAAATACAATTTCTTACTGTGAGCTGGTCTTCACCGCCCGTCGGGTCCGTGTCTCCGGTTGGGCCTCGTTAGCATTTTAGCCCCGTTAGCTCGGTGTCGTCCCTCCAAAAAAGCTGCCCAGCTGTTTACGCGCGTTTTAACATGTTCCCATGTCATTGACATGTTAAAATGACATCCCATGTCATTTTAACATGACATGGGATGTCAGCGTGGTATGGCAATCTTTCTGTGCAACTTAAATCTAAACTTCATCGTATGGTACAAACTGCAATGAAGGTGATAGGAAGAACTGATAACTTCTCCCTGCAGTCTATCTATGATGAGTCTGTCCTCAGACTAGCACGGAGGGTACTGTCTGACCCCGCTCACATCCTGAACTCACAATACGAACTGTTACCATCTGGCAAACGGTTTAGAGTCCCTGCTTTTAGACTTAACCGATTTAAAAATTCTTTTATCCCCACATCGATCAGATTGTTAAATAAAGTAGGTATATAGTAAGTTTTCCATGATGCTGCTGATGCTCTGGTCTGATTGTTGTTTCATTTACTGCTGGATGTATGTGGGAATGTGCAAAATGTGTTTTTATTGAGCATTGAATGGTCTTATTGAGCAATGTGTGTTTTTAAAAGCAATGTGTTTTTAACTGAGCAATAGGTTTTTATTTTATATGCTTTTAAATTGTTTTGTGTTCATGTGACTGTATTGTTGGTAGAAGTGTTGTTTGGCGTACGATGTCCAAGACAAATTTCCCCTTGGGGACAATAAAGTATATATCTATCTATCTATCTATCTATGTTACCTCAGTCTTCATCCAACATCTAACGCCAAATTTACACTACATGCGGGCCGGCTCCGCCCGCTCCGCAGGTCGCAGCTGAGCGTTTCAAGTCCAGTTTCCACTACCTCCGCTCCGCCTGGATGCGCCGGTCCGAGACGCATGCGCGGGAATTGCGAGATTGCGCGATAAATCAAGTGATAAATAAGTAAGTCAGAACAAAACAATTCATTCGGTGGAAGAAGGAGAACAACAGTAGAGACTGCTGCCTTGATCTTCTCTCGTAAATGAGCGACAGGACATGGTTTGAGCAACAGGAAGTGATGTATTACATTTCAGAATAAAATACTTTTATTTATTTATTTCTTGTATTGCGTTTGTAGGCGTAGTCATAAATGATAGTTTGACAACATTTTTGTACAAATAAATCCGTATAGAGCTAGGATTAGTCCGCCCGTGGTGATTTTATTTTGTAAATACGGATGTTGTGCTCGTTCCTTTTCCTGTTGGTGCAACGTAATCTTTAAAAATAATAATAATAATGAATTTAATTTATAATGCACTTTTCATTAGTGAAAATAAAGCGCTACACACATTCATTAAAATCTTTAAAAGTTGACTCCGGCACAGCTCCGGCGTCCGGCAGAAATAAGATCGGTTCCTAATTTTGACGGACTGCCGTCCACTCGCCGCCGCCGTGCGGAGCCAGTGTAAGCGCTCTCATTGATTATAATCATGGGTGCGTATTTGCTGCGGAGGTCGGACCGGAGCGGACCGGAGCCGGAACGCATGTAGTGTAAATTGGGGGTCAGGCTACCAGGCAGACATCGATGCGAGCTCCGGGCTGCAGCAGGCTCTCCGCCGCCGCGCCAGTCGGGTCCGGGCCGCTTTAGCATTTTAGCCCCGTTAGCTCGGTGTCGTCCCTCCAAAAAGGCTGCCCAGCTGTTTATCCGTGTTTTAGCATGTTAGCTCGGTGTTCATCCAACATCTGAGGCTGCCAGGCAGACCTGATGGAGCTCCCGGCCACCCGCAGCAGACTCTCCACCGTCGCGCCAGTCAAGTCCGTTAGCATTAGCATGTTAGCTCGTGGTATTTCCACTACATCTCGCTGTCTGCTGCTTCACGCGTTCCACAGCGTCTTTGTCCTTCGTCTATCTGTCTCTCCGCGAAACCACCGTTCAGCTGAAGTGCATGTGTCCACGCGGAGCAACCTCTGAACCAACACGGTTTGGCTGGAGCTAACGAAGCTAAAAACATTGCGACTGGAAACTACCGGAAACTACCGGAAACTGCGTAATTCGGGTAAAAAATATTAATTTTAATAATAATTAAAACAACCACGACTGCAACAAAGTGCTGTACACATGAAAAAAAGAACATTTAAACAAAAACAAAAAATACATACTGTATATATCTTTTTTTAATTTCATATTTTTATTAATTATGATGCATGCCGTAAGTCCGAGTTGCCGTAGGTCGAGGGCGCCGTAAATTGAGGACTTCCTGTATTTGAATATTGCACGATATCCAATATTACATCACGCTGCTGTAATCGTCTTTTTACCTGGAACATTTTATTCTGCTTGTCCTCCAAATGAAACAGCTGATTCATATATTAGAATTATTATGAGCAACGTATGCTAACTGGCCACCGTAGGTGTTGCCTTTCTGATGTCGGCTTGTTTTTGAGTAATCATTTGGAGTTGACGTCATGGCCTGCGAGACAGAGATGTATCGAGGTGCTTAGCAGACCAACGGCTGCACAGACAAAGAGTAATTGGGGTTTAGTGAGTGGTGGCCAACGTAAGCAGAGCAGATGCATCAACAAAGGAATAAGCCCGGGTGCTCCAAAGGGTCATGCAGTTGCAGCTCCTCATACGTTTACCGGTGAGTGGGAAGTCCTTGCAGGTAAATATGAGCCTTTTCTCTGCAGGTGATGCGTCTTAGAGGAGGCAGGGCAGCAACTTGTTCCACAGCGTTCAGGGGAGTTGGGAGAAAACTAGGGATGCACCGATCCACATTTCTTACTTCCTATCCGATCCGATACTTAAATCTGGGTATCGACCGATACCGATACTTTTTCGATCCGATACCGTTCAGGTATATGAGGCTGTAATAATAAATTTCTTGAATGGAGAGCACCTGTAATATGCTGTACTCTGTGTCTTCTGTCTTAACATTGTGTGAGTTAAACCCAAAGAAGACACTCTGAGCCTCACAACAGGTAAAACCCAAACTTTAATAGCACACAAGAGGCAGGTCTATATCACAGACGTCTTTCTGACTCATGGTGCAGCCCGGACCACTAAAATACCGCTAAGCATTATGGGAAATAAACACAGTCCACTTCCCGTTTTTTAGTTTAATTTTTGATTGTGGCACTATGAGTTGTAATTCTTGTTGGTTTTGATCAACAGATACAGATTTAAACTATACATTGAATTTATGAATGTCAATTCAATGTACAGTATAGTTTAAATCTGTCTTTGTCTTCTTTGGGTTTAACTCACACAATGTTAAGACAGAAGTCACAGAATATGGTGCAATATACATGCTCTCCGACATACATCAAGTATCGGAAATATCGGCAGGTTGGATCGGAAAATCCGATACGTAAATTATGCTGGTATCGGATGCCGATACCGATACTGGATCGGATCGGCCCCATCCCTAGAAAAAACCCTCTCCAACATGTTTTAACATCCATTGACATGAAGCTGCAGTCTCTGTCTGCTTTCCGTGCTCTCGTTCTTTGATTGTTCGTATTCTTCATTCTTCGCTCAGTTTGGGTGTTTTTAACGTGTTGGCAGGAGTTGATGGGCGGGACGGCGCTGAGAAAGTGGGCATATTGTGATTCAGCCATCTTCATTCACGTCAGCGGTAATTACATTGAAAAAGGAGCTTTCTGTGCCAGGAGATGGAGGCAGGTCCATACGTGCTGCGGCGTGTATACACTAGAGGAAGAGTAAAGCTTTAATGGCCTGGTGCGGCACGTGTGCAATCAGAATATGAATGATAACTTCAGCATCATAAATCACAGCTGGCTTGTGGGCCATCAATACTTTTCTTAAGCTTGCTTTTGATTCATGAGTTTTCTCAGAGCTTGACAGCTGCTCGACTCTCCCATTAATATTGAGGCTTGTGTACTTTTTGTTTTAATTTTAATTTTCTTATTTAATTGTTTCACCAGGCGGTTCCACTTTGCTCTTCGTCCTGTGGACAAATGTTGGACCTCAGGCAAGTGAGAGCCCTCGTCAACAAAGGCTGTTGTGTATGAAGGTGCAGTTTCTGGATCAACTGTTCCATAATTGATGTAATGACGGGATGAAGTGTTGTTTAATTAATGCAGTAGATGCATGAGGACCGTGCTCTCTGGCACAGTTCACTCTCTCCACGTGGACTTCATGTTCGCTTCAGCAGAAGTCTGCTGAAGAATCCCATCAGAGCTTCTGAACCCTAAAGGAAGACTAGGAAAAATACTCAGGAGTTCTAGGAACTTGTCTTCAGTACCTAAAAGGCCCTTCTTTGTTCTATGAAACTGTGACAACGTGATTTAAAGTTAAATGTGATAGAAATAATGCAAAGAAATGTGATAGTGAAAGATTTATTGCTCCCCGTGTTTGCCTGTAAGCGCCGTCGTTAAAGTAGAAATGTTTTTAAAAAAGTAGATTAATGCGTGCAGGATGTATCCTTCCTAAACATATACATTTCATTAATTTCATTTCATGATGGATTGAATTTCAGAAATACGCTCTAACTCGATTCCTCTGGAGGAAAAGCTGACATCACGTTTTGCCTGAATCATCTTCACAGCCAACTCCAAAGTCATCTCAACGACTGTCTTTGAAAAACCAAGGAGTGTGAAATGTGTCCAGAGTGGTCCGGGACAAATTCAGTTCAATTCAATTCAGTTTACAGTATTTATACAGCACCAAGTTACAACAGAAGTCATCTCAGGGCACTGAACAGAAACATCCATATACATAAAAAGTCAATTAATAACATTATTTATCTAAACGGCACTACACTGGTCCTGTGAGACCTCAGTGCTGCATTTGATACAGTTCATCATAATATTATACAACAGAGACTTGAATATGATGTTGGAATTACAGGAACTGCTCTAAATTGACTTAAACCATATTTTTCTGATTGATTCCATTTTGTAAATGTAAATAATAAATCTTCATCATACACCAAAGTTAGTCATGGAGTTCCTCAGGGTTCAGTGCTTGGACCAATACTCTTTACCTTGAATATGCTTCCATTAGGTAAAGTTATTACACAGCATGGGATACATGTTCATTGTTATGCTGATGATACTCCGTTATATTTGTCCATGAAACCCAATGAATCAGCTACTTATGTAGACTACAAAGTGATTCCATGTTTTCACTTAGAACATTCCATGTTTTCACTTAGAACACCGTCAAACGTTGCGGGCTGAATGTCAGAGCTCTGAAAGCCTCTCACTGTGTCTAATATAAAAACAAAGTTTATTACAAACTGAAAAAAATATTTACAGTGGTAAGCGTAAAATTATTGATTTTAAAGAGTTCTGAACTATTTTAAAAATACGTCGCTGAAGTAAAATCTTCAAATTTAAGTTTTCTGATCATATTTTGAAGCAGAAATAGGAAATAAGACCTGACTTTTACTTTAATTTGGAATTAAATCATGCCATTTAAAAACCTATACTGTATAGTTTAAACGAGTAATATTTGGTGCAGTTCATTAAAAGAAAATGAAGTTTAAGGTTTTTCTTATACACAGTATTATTATTTTTTAAACCTTTTATCTTTATAAAGTAATCTGTACTAAATATTGTTCATGGTGTTATTATTATTATTTAAAAATTCAAAATGAAAAAAAGTGTATCTATTCGAGGTAAACACTGTTCCCCTAAGATGGCATCTGCTGACAGAGACATCAGTTCAGAGAACAGATGTCATGATGACTTTGTGTAACTTTTTATTTACAATATGATCTTTCTTAGGCTGCAAGATATTAGAAAATAATTGTGTTGTGTGATAAAGTTATTTAATATTGTGATTAGTGAATAAATTGCGATAAACCCACATTTCCCCCCTCCTCATGCTCTGTTCTGTCATCACTATCATCCAACCAGGGGCTGGCATCACAGCCTGTACTGGGGGATCGATCAGTCATAGAAACCACGACTGCTTGGTATTTAAAATAAAATGCTCCCTGATTTATTGTAGGCTCTTCTTAGGAAAAGCGACCAAATAAATCATGAAGGTTTTAATAAGGAAATCCAAGTTATGGTAAATAATGGATCTGCACAATATTCAGTGGATTCATGGTGATCAGAAGATCAGTACAGGTCTGCTGGATTTATCGTGGCCTGCATGAGGAACTTCAGCCTATTTAAAGAGAACTCTGCAGCTTTTGGTGTGTTGAAAATGGGCACATTGACATTGAGGCATGCATACTTGAATAAGGGTGCACTTACTTAAGAAATTGCATTCTTTGAAGAAAAACATAGCTGTATAACTGAAAACACAATAAATGAGTACATTTGTGTATTTAACAAAAACTGCAGTGATTTTGTGATGATAAAACCGCTTCCATGAGCTCCCCTCTTTCTGAAAGTGTAAGTATACACCATATGGTTCAACAGATATGTGAAGGTGATAAATATTTTATGTAAAGTGGACAGCAGCTTCCACTTCTTATATATCTAGATCATAACACTGGTAGCTTTAGTGTTTTATGTTGCAGGGTATGCCAGCTAAATTTATTATAGTTACTGTATTTTGGTAGAAGTGTTTGGTTCTTTTGAATATGCACAGTGGGAGGGCAACAATATGAAAAATCCAGCCTTCATTTTAAAGCACAGAATAATTCATGTTTGAGATGTGCTGCTGAATTTCTGACCAACTCTGTGCTTATGAATTGTTAAAGACTCGTGGAGGCGTTTGTGGACGTCGTAGTGACCAGACTTATCAAGATAACGACCATTCTTACTACATGTAATGTCAATAGAAGAAGAAGAGGAGGAAAAAAGACTGGAGGCCTTGTTTCTCCGTTGTGTACTGCGGACATTTACAGGCATCATTATCCAAACGGTGATGCCAGTGGGTGGCTATAAGAGCTGGAGGTGAAATAAGCCATTTAGCTGCTTTATGATAGCCTCCCCAGACCTCGCTGTTTCCACATCAGGGTCAGAGCTGAGCCGTCGTCTAATCTCCACTAGTCTCACAGCTGTCATTAGTTTTCCTCCTGATCAAGCAAAGCTGCAGCACTTGGCAAAGTCTGATGCTTTCTGCAGGATGGTAAATAACCGTACGGTAAATAACCGTACGGCCTGCTGAGTCTCAGTGAATGTTTGTCTTTAAATCTGATTTTAGTCACTTTTATCAAAATATCTGATGAGCATGGTGCAGAGTTGATGTTACTGTGAGAGAAAAGGGAAGACTCATTTAAAAAAAATTAATAAAAATAAAATTCCAGGACAAAAGAGAAAGATTTTACTGAGCTACTGCTTGAGCTCCATGGCGTGTGAAGGATATAAAAGCTCAAAGCATTGTGGGACTTTGTTACTGTAGTGTTGTCGATGGACCTTGCTCTTCTATTTATGTTCCAGTTTTCTGCGTTATTAACTGCTGTGGCTGCTTTTGTGACAGCCATTGAACTCATGCATGCAATGAAAGATGTTTTATGCTTTCAAAGATGAAAGCCGAATAATGGAATTAAAGTAGATGAATTAACACAATGTTAAATAGCATGAAGGTTTGCTGTACGGTTAGACGTTACATTTTCCAGCATCCAACATAAGCAATATGAAGAAAAAAATCATATGACAAAAGATTGACACTGAAATCACAAAGTTTAAACTATTTTTATGATTATCATTTATTGTTTGGCAAGATACAAACCTGTGCAACCAAAGTCATTTCTGTGTAAAAGCAGATTTGTAGAAACATAAATAAAATAATAAACAATTAAGTGAGTAAGTAAATAAATAAACAAATAAATAAATAAAAAGTTAGTGTTTCCCTGCAGTTGGAACATATTTTCATTCAGTGTATCCAGTTTTTTAATTTTTTTATAACTTTTTTAAGTGTGCATGATATTTCAGATCAAAACTTGGTTTAGTTAAATCGTTAGGATTGGTAACAGATGTGAACATCTGGTGTTTCCTCCTGTTTTGGAGAAAAGTCGAGCCAGTTTTATTGAACGGTGGTGCAGTACAGTATACGGACACACTCTCAAACCTCTGTTTGGTTGCAGGTTCAGTTTCCTGCTCCAGTTTGGACAGGACATCTTCTGCACCGACTGTAAATTGTCAGCACTGGTCAACGTTCCTTAGAGTTGGACGTTTAGCCGAATAAGTGTTGGTTGATTTGGTCGAGGAAGTAACCGTGTGCAGGGCCGGCCCAAGCCTCCACAGGGCCCCAAGCACAATTTGGTTTGGGGCCCTCTATTTCTGCTAATAATGTGGATTACTGCAATCAACAGTCAGATGATCAGATCACCCACCTAACATAAAACTCATTGCAACTCTGACATTCCTGTTGACATTATCCTAAATGTATATAGTGGGACTAAAAGTAACAACAACAAAAAACACCAACTTCAACAATGCATTTTACAGCAAAAGTGTAATCTGGTTTATTATTGTTGGTTACAAAGAACTGCAACAGTAATTTTATGAATAATTTGTAGTTCAAGATCAACAACAAACAACAGATAAATAACTTAGATGCAAAATAAATAAATAGTAAATTGTGCAATAACAGACTAAACTACATTTAAAAATAAATTACAATCAAGGAAATACTTAATAATGTAAATGAACAACTACTTGAAATCACGTAAAATGGTTTAAAAAAGAAAATTAAATTTGAATAATTAGTTCTTAAAACTGCGTAACGGTATGCAACAATTTGCAAAAGCTAAACTTAAAATATTAAATATAATCATATATAAATCATTACCAATTTTTCTTTTTATTCCACTTAGGGGGCCCCCTAGTGGCCCTGGGGCCCTAAGCATCTGCTTAGTTTGCTTATGCCCTAACCGTGTGTCACTCACGACAAATTACAGAACAACAACCAATAGATTTTGTACGCATCCTTTATGATTGTCTGTTGTTGTCTTTGTTGTTCACTGTTGTCATCGCTCTTTGGTCTCTCTACGAGTCCCCGAGGCTCAGTGGGATTAACCTGTAGAAATAAAGCTTGAAGGAATGAATTCACAGAACGTGTCCGATCCTATAATCTTGTAACGGTTGTGGTTACACCCAGATACAAGGACTGAAGGGAACAGATACCAAGACTCTGAATATATTTACAGTTTATTTACAAGGTGATAATTCATCTATTGTCCAGGGAGCTGGAACCCTGAAGAGCAAGGAGAGGGTTGATGGTCTGTCAGCAGGGCTGATGATGATGATGCTGCTCAGGTAGTCAGCTGTGGGTGACCCAGTGGATCCAGGCAGGAAGCAGGCAGTGGTGTGGAGGTGTGGAGGCAGCTGAGGAGACACAGGAGAGCTCGAGGTCCACAGAGGAGAATCCAGGGTTACAGGAGGATGTCAGGGATTAAACATCAGGGTAAAAATATAAATTCTCTTAATACAGTACTTGGCTTAACTCACAAGTAAAAGACTAGAACAGAACTGCCATTGGCAGGTAATGCTCCAGCGCTGACTGGATGTCCTCTGCAACCTTTCTGTTGCTCATCAAGCCGATGATCCTCAGGTGCTGCTGATTACTGCTCAGATACAGAGCAGGACTCCCACAGATCTCGAGTAAAAAAAAAAGGTTTAGCAGCAAATTAACGATGGACTGAAAATGGACTTTAAGCTATTTCAACATTTGTAGCTGCTCAGATATATTTAAGTATTCACACCAGATATGAGACAAAAAATAAAGTTACGTTCTGTGGCTTGTTGAAATCATTTGACCTTTTATTCTGATATGAACAAGCATGCCCCTCCTGGAATTTTGTCAAGGTAGCACTAATTTTCTTTTTTCGTTTGCTTCCCTTGATAAGAAAGAAATCTTCTAGTTGATCTTAACCGGCTGCATTTGTAACATTTTGTTCCTGTTTCTCTAATAATCTTAAGTCCTTCTCTCGCTCCCTGTGGCCAAATGGTCTGTTGATGGGTTTGTTTTGTTTGTGTGTTTGACAGGCACATCACACGATACGGCAGCCTTTACCCACAATTCAATGCGGCCTGACATTGTTTCCTCTTCTCTAAAGTATGTTTCCAGTAAGATTAAGCAAATTGTAAAATCGTGAGAATGCTGTTTACAACGTGCTGGTGCAGTTTGTATTGTGTGCTGCATTGATTTTGAAGCCTCAGGTTACAGCCGCTGCATTAAACAATCCCTTTTAGAACATTCAACATTTTTACATTTCCATGAAGAGCGGATCCCAGATGAAACCAGCTAGCTGCACATTTTTTTGTCACATCTGTGTGCAGAAGGACTTGTTAGAAACCCAGAGCCCCTCCTTTTGCCCGCCTTCACGTGTTCCTTAATGAACAGCAGTGGATGGAAAAAAAAGGCAGAGTCGCTTTTTACTCCTAAATGAAAGGCCACTTAGGCAGATCATTCTCCTGAGACTTATCAGCTCCGTGTTTTCTTTCTTTCTGCCTCCAGATGAAGAAATCTGTAGATCAGGGCAAACGTTTCTTTTAATAATGAATCCTTTCATAAAGCTCGTCTCCCCCACCTACCCCCCTCCCTTTTCTGTGTTTTCTCTTTATCATCATCCATCATGGAGGGCCTGTAGGTGCCCTTCACATCACAGCACCTTTCAGGTTGGCCACTGACGCCCTTTGTACGGTGGCCCTGAACTTTAAAACACAACTACTATTAAATACACAACATATTAAAAACACAACATATTAAAAACACAACATATTAAAAACACAACATATTAAAAACACAACATATTAAAAACACAACATATTAAAAACACAACATATTAAAAACACAACATATTAAAAAACACAACATATTAAAAACACAACATATTAAAAAACACAACCCAGTATAAGCCATGCACACACAAAAAAGTAAAACAAAAATTTGGTCTGTATAAAAGTCATGAGCCGTGGGTGTTCATGTTGTAACACATTTACACGGAAATACAGGTAGTCCTCGACTTACGACGAAGTTCCGTTCCTACGCGGTGTTGTAAAGCAAATTTCGACGTAAGTCGGAACATATATAAAAATAAAAACATGTACAGTACTGTACAGTTACCAAGCACTTAGCCTGTCCTAACACAGTTTTTAAAGATGAAGGAATGAGTTGAATCTTCTCCCTCCTACCTAGCAGGCTCCATTCACATAAAGGGAGCTAGCTGGCTAACTACAGTAGCTTGCTGTAAGTGGCCTACCTCCGTCCGTCCGGCCGTCCATCCAGTACTTTATATTACCAAGCACTTAGCCTATCCTAACACAGTACCCTACATAATTATCAAAACACACATACATTTAGGAGCCATAATGAAGGGAAAAATAGTTAATAACCTACTGGTATGCTGGTGAATTCTTCCTTTGTCTGTTAGCATGTTAGCTTGTTGCACCTCCGAGCTCTGCAGCTTCCAGCTGCTTCACGCAGTCCACAGCGTTTACAGCAAGGTCTGTTAGCATGTTAGCTCGTTGCACCTCCAGTCCAGCTCCGCTGTTTCTGCCAACACCATCCACCCGTCCATCCTACAGTAAGGTCCGTACCTTTTGTTTTCCACTGACTGCGTCAAGCTCCCCTCCCTCCTGTAAACCTCCTGTAAATTTCCACTGTCCTTTGCTGAGTTTCGGTACAGTATTTTTTGGTGTAAAGGCGCATAAACCGCATAACTCGAACAATGCTTTTCAATGGGAGGGCGTTCGTAACCGCGAAACGTCGTAAGTCGAGGCCGTCGTAACCCGAGGACTACCTGTATGTCACACAGAAATAATACATATGAATAAATGTGTTCCGGTAACATTCAAAAACATTAAAAGTTTTTTTTTTATTTTTTTTATGGTGCTGGTGACACTGGTTGGCTGATAAAAAACAAAACAGTATCTTACCAGGAAGTCACTGATCATCATCTTCAAGCTGTCCTCCTGCTCCAGGAGCAGAAAGTGCTCTGTGAGCATGTGACACTCACGTGCACTGTGCATGCAAGGCTCCCCCTTCTCTCCTCTCCTCCCCATTTCATTGGTCCACTGTGACCTGTTCGGTCATTTCCATCCATCCATCATCTTTACCCGCTTCTTCCATTTTGGGTCACGGGGGTCGCCGGTGCCCATGTCCAGCAATCACTGCGCGAGGGGCGGGGGACACCCTGGACAGGTCTCCAGTCCATCACAGGGACACAAAGAGACAAACGAGACAGTTTAGAGGTACCATCAGTCTAACATACATGTTTTTGGTCTGTGGGAGGAAACTGGAGCACCTGGAGAAAACACACGCAGCACGGAGAGAACATGCAAACTATAGAAAGGTCCCCAGACCAGGATTTGAACCTGCACCTGCTTGCTGAGATGCAACAGCTCTACCAGTTGCACCACCGTGCTGCCCCTGTTCAATCATTTCTTTGGTCAGATTATTTTTTAACCTTTATTTATAGCGGTAGTCTTGATAAGTCACGAGGACCCCCCTCCCCCAACCGGCAGCTCTCTGAGTGCCCAGGTGTGACGAGGATGAATGTTTTGGCGGCATGAAGTTCGTTAGCTCGTCAAAAAAAAAAAATCCATAAATTAGCTGGAGCACTGTATAAGTGGCGGGGTTCAAAGCGTGTGAAGAAAGTAGTGGCTTATACTCCAGAAAGTACGGTACATTTGAAGAAACAATTACTGTATTTTCTGGTGTATAGGTCGCATTGTCCAATTATCACCAATAGATTGGAAAAATCCCTAGATAGGTCGCACCTACGTTTAGCTCTGCTGCAAATGTCTGCCACAGGAGTGCACAGCAAGGCTTTTAAGAAGATTAACACTTAAAAACAATTATTTGTTTGATAAAAATTATAGCAAATATATGTCTGAGCTGAACTTTTCCTTAATAAATGAACGTAATTGTGAAATGAGCTGGATTTAAAAATTTGTTTCGCTGAAAGTGATAACAAGCCATATATAGGTCGCACCTGAGTATAGGTCGCAGGCCTTGAAAAAACCATAAAAGGTGCGACCTATACACCGGAAAATACGGTACATTAACCAAAACCAAATGAGGTAGGTAATACTGAGGAGCATGAGACGTCACTGATTGAACAACGTGATGTTTGGCTTTCTTCAGGGCCACTGTCGTTTTTAAATTTCTTGCTCATCCACACTTTGAAGTTGCGACCAAAAGTGGCCAAGAATGTTGAATATCTGCCAAAACTGAGCACTTAACCACTTTAAAAGCAGCATAAAGACTTTTCTTTTTAAGCAAGCCTATTCTGCCTCCACATGATTTTATCTTTGATCTTAGCTGATATCATTATTGATTTTACTTGATTTTATCACTTGTTTTATTTTATTTATTTTTTAAGCAAGCCTAATCTGCATCCACATGATTTTATCTTTGATCTTAGTCGATATTATTATTGATTTTATTTGATTTTATCACTTGTTTTATTTTGATCTTTGCTTTGTTACACTTTGTAGCACTTTGAGATTTTTATTAATGAAAAGTGCATTATAAATTGAATTCATTATTATTATTATTATTATTATTATTATTATTATTATTATTATTATTATTATTATTATTAACCAATTCTTTAGGGATGGGGCCGATCTGACCCAGTATCGGTATCCGATACCAGCATAATTGAAGCATCGGATTTTCCGATCCAACCTACAGATATTTCGGATCCGGCTTCAAAGAGCACTTGTGTTCCACCATATTCTGTGACTGTCATCTTGACATTGTGTGAGTTAAACCCAATGAAGACACTCTGGGCCTCACAACAGGAAACACCCAAACTTTAACAGCACACAAGAGGCAGGTCTATATCACAGACGTCCTTCTCACTCATGGTGTAGCTGGAAAACTGAAAAACCGCTAAGCATTATGGGAAAGACAACACAGTCCACTCCCCTTAACCACTACGGGAGTGGATTTTGTTGTCTTTCCCATAATGCTTAGCGGTATTTTAGTTTTCCAGCTGCACCATGAGTGAGAAGGACAACTGAAAAACCGCTAAGCATTATGGGAAAGACAACACAGTCCACTCCCCTTAACCACTACAGGAGTGGATTTTGTTGTCTTTCCCATAATGCTTAGCGGTATTTTAGTTTTCCAGCTGCACCATGAGTGAGAAGGACGTCTGTAAGCTGTGTTTCCATCCATTTTCATTTCGATTTTTGAGCTAATTTTTGAAATCTCGCAAATATGTAAATACAAATTAATGCGAAGCAGAAGTGTTTCCATCTGCTGGCTTGAAGCGCATCTACCAAGCCACGCACAGCGTCATTACGTCAGACGTCAGCGTCATTACGTCAGACGTCAGCACTGCGCATGTCTACAGTAAACAGGAAGTAGCAGTTGAAAACAGAACCTGGCCACACATCTCGTCAAAATGGAGAGAATATTTCAGGTACGTGTTGCTATCGGTCGAGTTGTATTTATTCTGTCATACAAACTAGTTTTAGCGATGTTACATGTTGTCCGGAGCGGAAACAGCTGATCAGTCACGTGACGTGAATGTTCGCTTCGGCAGCACGAGTCGGCAAATGTGTTTCCATCTGTCGCTGTGCGCATCTGCTCATTTTCGAACATCCCAAAAACCACCTCAAGCGAGCGTATAAACTTTTTGGCGAACTTGAGAAAGTAAATACGGATTTTGCCGTTTCCATTAAGCTTTTCTGCTGCGATACTTCAAAATGCGCACCTAGAAACCTTGATGGAAACACGGCTTGTGATATAGACCTGCCTCTTGTGTGCTGTTAAAGTTTAGGCGTTTCCTGTTGTGAGGTCCAGAGTGTCTTCATTGGGTTTAACTCACACAATGTTAAGACGGTAGTCTCAGTTCAAAAAATTAATTATTACAGCCTCATGTACCTGAACCGTATTGGTATCGGTCAATACCCAGATTTAAGTATCGGTATCGGATGAAGAAGTAAGTAAGAAATTGAAAAAGTAAGAAATGTGGATCGGTGCATGCATCCCTACAATGTATTCAACATTATTTTTGGTTTACAGTCAGTGGTGCACATTTACTAATGCACAGTATAATGTGAGTAGCAGCATCTGGACGGGGAATCAGCGTTATTTGTTTTTTTTAAGTGAGGGGGGGGGATCGAGCACTCCGTCTATCTTTGTTCTATTTCTGGGAATGGCTGCAGGAGGATTACTGCAAGTGGCAGAGTATTCATTATTTAGATGGAGCAGCGGAGTTGGGGAAGGGCTGGTTTTATAAACCACTTGACGAAGACGCGTGTGCTGCTACAGAGGCAGAAAAAAAGTTTCACCTCCAAAATGTTTCCCACCAGCAGCAGAGGCACTTGTAGCAACTGTGTGGCGGAGACTGCTGAGACGCAGAGCACTAACTAAAACTGATGGAGCAAACTCAGATTGATGGAGTTAATGGATGAAATCGTTATGAGTTCTCCCGGATCGCTCTCCACGCAGGCTCTGAAAGTCACGAAGGCTTCATTCTGCTGTTTCATGGCGCATGCAAGATGTGGCATTATAGTTTTTAAACACAGCTTCTTTCATGCTTGTTATTACACTGAAATGACTGACTTGGATATCTGCATCCAGAAATCTGCGTCAGGCCTGACTGATTGTGAAATAATGACAGTTTTGTCTCTGTGCCTGGCTCAGTATAGCCTCAAAAAAAATGACTGACGTTATCAGCAGCGACATTTTAAAATAGCCTAAGAGGGAAGAAAATATGAATTTAAAATGAGAAAGCTGTGACAGATAATGTTTTCCAAAGCAAGAGCTGCCAGCGTTGGTGGCGGGTCACCAGTGAGAGATTTCCTCCTGGCTGCATGTTTATCCTGACAGTTTTGATCCTGGTCGCAGAGAGGGTCCCACCACGGTGATTAATGCACCGTCATGCCGCCACGGTGGACGATGTCTCTCGGCAGTCTCCATCCCCTTTTCCTGTACTCCTCCCTGATATTTCACTAATGTGACTCGACAATAAAGAGATTGATAGTGATCATTATGCTGCTCTCAAAGAGTAATGTCACTTCCCAGCATGCTCCAGCCGGCTTCTAATTCAATGACTGCTGTGGGGGTCGCCTTCGAGCCGGGGCGGTGCCTGTTGTTACTGTACATACAAATGGCTGCTTCTGCTTATGGGAAGGCAGAACTGGGGACATTTTAAAATCACCTTCTCCTGTAATAACAACAACAACAAAATCTTGAAGATGTGTGTATTCTGTGAAAAGTCCTCAAGAAGACTCTGACTGTAAACAAGTACCGTATTTTCCGGCCTATAAGTCACAGTGTTTTTAACCAATTTTCATGTCCTGCGAGACATGGATTTTTTCCGATTATTTTTAGACAAATTTTTGGCTGAGATATGACCGTTTCCATTCATTCTGACGAAAAAAAAGGGGCAGTACCACTTTCCGCCACTAGGGTCCACCGACCGTTCCCAGCTCATGTGTCCGACAGCAGTCTCCTCTGCTCGGACTCACTCTGTCGCAGCCCGGCCTCCTGAACTCTGGAGGTCTGAACTACTGTTACCTCAGTGTTTGTAAGCAAAATAGCTCAAGAACCACAGGACAGATTTTTATGAAACTTAAAGAAAGTAATCACTAGATGGACATTTACAACAAGTTATCTTTAGGAGATGTTTGAGTGATAATTAAATTTATTTATAATTTATTTTCACAGCGCGTGACCTTTTGGAAGACGTCAAAGCGAAACAATTTAAATCCAGCAGATTTGACCATTACGTTAATTTATTAAGGAAACGTTAAGCTCAGAAACACTTTTGCTATAATGTCAGCAAACAAATATATATATTTTTTAGGGGTTAATCTTGTTAAATTTTAAAGAAATGAAGCGTATCGCTCGCTGCGCATGCACGCTTCGCAGCACCGA
>JBBPBX010001624.1:0-12972 GCA_038048925.1 Garcialebias charrua | reverse complement strand
CTCTCTCTCTCTCTCTCACCTAGGGACAATTTAGAGTTACCATCAGTCTAACATGCATGTTTTTGATCTGTGGGAAGAAACTGGAGTACCAGGAGGAAACCCACACAGCACAGAGAGAACATGCAAACTCCACTCATAAAGGTCCCCGGCTGTCTCTGTGTCCCTGTGATGAACTGTAAACCTGAAAGTTATGCACTATAACTCATGTTCCCTGAAGGAAGGGAACGAGGTGCAACATACTTGCTATGGGAATTGCGCCCCCACGCGATTACCTGAAAGAATACATTCACGCCTTTACGGCTAGGGCGTCAACTTCGCCCATCCATCTTTCTCCAAAATTGCACTTCCCAGAGCTTTCAGCATTGAAAAGGGCCAGATATGTTGCACGTCCCTTCAGGGAACATGAGTTATGGTGCATAACTTTCAGTTCCCTTTCAGTCAAGTTCTCTCGGTGCAACATACTTGCTATGGGAACGTAATTCATTCATGCCCTTGAAATGCTCAGTAAAATGCATGCTACTGTGAACGTCTGCCCTTGACCAACAGGCATCTCAAGGCTACTTTCTACTGTGTGTTAGAAAGAACAGTCTGAGTGACATCACACGCAGTAACATCCAATCTGAAATACTTTGTAAAAGTGTTTAATGAGCTCCAGTTCGCAGTAGCACAAATGTCTGCAACTGGTACACCCTTGAACAGTGACCACGAAGTGGCCAAGCCCCTAGTCGAGTGAGCGTGCACTCCAGAGGGCACCTGTTGACCTTTGCTACTGTACGCCTTTTTAATGGCCTCAGTCACCCAATGTGAGAGGCGTTGTTTTGATATGGCCTTTCCTGTAGCAGGTGCTGCAAAGCACACGAACAGTGATTTGTTTTTCTTCATTCGACTGTTCTCTGCATGTAAGTGCGTAAAGCTCTCACGGGGCAGAGAGCCTTCAGCCTTTCCGGTTCTTGAGTGAGGACAGGAGCAGGTAGGAAGGAGGAGAGATCAAAGTCCAGACTCCTATGGTTCAAAGTCAAGACCTTGGGGATGTATGCGGGATTAGGCCTTAAGGTGACCTTTGACCCGTCAGGGGCGAATGTGGTATACATTGTATGTACAGACAATGCATGGAGGTCACCCATGCGTTTTGCCGAGCAAAGGGCCAAGAGTAGAGCGGTTTTATAAGATAACAAATATATCTTAACCTTGCTCAGTGGCTCGAATGGAGGATCACAGAGAGCCCCCAAGACCAGGCTAAGATCCCAACCAGTGGTCAGGATCCTGTTGGATGGTTTCATTCTTAGCACGCCCTTCATAAATCTTATTATGATTGGATGCGCACCAGGTGTCCTGTGTCCCCAGCCTTCGTGACAGGCTGAAATTGCTGATAGGAAAACTTTAATCATTGAGAAAGAACAACCTTTTTCCAGTAAGTCCTGAAGGAAAGTCAGGAGCTGAGCCAGATCGCATAAGTAAGAAATATTTCTTTCTGTGCACCAAGCTTCAAAAATACGTCATTTCTGTGCGTAGAGAGACTGTGTTGACACAGCACAGGCATTTTGGATGGTTTTTACCACATTTTCCAGCAGGCCTAATGCCATCAGCTTGTTCTTTTCTGCCAACAAGCTGACATTTTAACAGCTCTCAGCCTAAGCGGCGAGACTGCTCCTTCTGGTGACATAGTTTGACCCTGAAGAAGAGAAGCTGGTGTGTCCAGTTCCTCTCCAGGGACCCTGGAAGCTGTGACCCCCTGGGGGTCAACAAAGTTGGGGAGAAGGCCTTTTTGTCGATGTGCTACCAGGCTGCTCTGATCGAGAGTGATCGAGGGCAGATGCAACCTGTCGTCCTTATTAGACAGAAGTGGAGCAGAATGTCTGTTTTCTCTCTCCTTGTTTGGGGTCATGGGACTGAGAAGCTGCAAGTTTTGTAAATGAGCAGATCTCCTGACCACAATCTGTTTCCTGGATTTGTCCAGTTTACTGGTCCTCGACCTTAACAGAGCGTTGGAACCAGACAAACCGTCCGGGGTCTGTGTTTCACCCGTTGGGGGAATATTGTTTAAGAGCAGAACTGAACCAGCACAGTGAGAAAGGTCAAGTGCTACCGGATCACTGCTTGGACATTGCGTGTCGCTCATTAATGATAAAGGGACAGTTGCAACATGAGAACGTGGAGATGATTCTTTGTGCTTGGCAGACTTTAAATTGTTTGGTGATAGAGAGCCTAGTTCCCTTCGAATAACAGGAAGAGGAATCTGATTCAGCTCTGATTACACAGCAGTTTGAACACAATTCCTTTTGTGAACCTGTGAAGCTTGTGGTTGCCTGTGGAATTCTGACGTGCCTCCCCGTCGTTAGATTCTGTCAGCGCGCCTCCCTAAGGCGCGGACATGTCTCGTGTTTGCTTGGTTAGTGTATTGACTGCCCCGTCGTTCACAATGGAGCGGGAGCTAGAGCACGTGACCCCCCTCACCTGTCTCCATTAGGGGTGGGGGGCCTGCTTGCAGACGCCTCTGTGCCTGTCCGCTACAGATGGAGCAGAGGCACCCTGCCAGGGCGTATTGATTAGGCTAACACCACGTGAGCCGTGGGGGGGGGTGGCCTCCTCCCATTATGACGGCTGGCAAGCCAGAGGAACCTGTTCTGCTGAAGTTACTTGTGTTGTGTTGTTGTTTGGTTTTATTTTTTTTGAGAGTCAATAAAACAGAGAGGGGCTGTTTTTTTAGCTTTATTTGTGCTTATGTGTAACGAAATATATGACTTTATGTCACTCACAACAGGAAAAACATGATTTGTGCATGCAACAGAGGTACCAGCTTTTTGTACCGTGCTACAAATAAAGTCTGGACATGAAGAGATCATTTCCCGTACCGCGTGGGCTGGTGATCGTGTAAAGTCAAGACGTGAACCTGGTTCATCAGGCATGCTTTTGTCTGGTGTCTTGGTTCGCCAAGGAGGCCCTGTGTCTGACCGCCTGGCGGGGGACAAACCTGTTTTTGCTCCATGCGTGTTCGGTGCGAGGTGGGCCCGGCGGTGGTCTCTGCCGATGCTCATCCTCGTACGCCGGCCGCTTCTGTGGTAGAGCACGCGTTGCCGAGCGGTGTCGAGGCTGCGCAGGTCTGCCTCCAGCAGACTCCCTGGGGGAGGGGGGAGCTTCTCCTGGGAATGCCCACCCGGAGAGCTTCAACCTGTTTGCACCTTTGGTCCAGCTTGGTCTGAATTCGATCCAAAGCTTTCCCAAACAATCCCGTCGGTTCTATCGAGTGGTGGAGAAAAGGCACCTTTGTCCCTCGGGGAGATCAGTTAAAGTCATCCACAGATGGCGTATCACGATGACCACTTCCGCCATGCCTGTGCCTTGAGCAACAGCGGCTGTACCCATCATGCGGAGCACGAAGTTGGGTTACGCAGGAATAATTCTTTGTACGCTCTGTGTAGGGAGCAAGCTCACTTCAGGTTGAGCGATGAAGCAACAGAGAAGTCCCGCGAAGAGAGGTAGTTCAGGTTTAAGCGAGGTGAAGGGCAAAAAAGAGAAAGATGGATGGGCGTCAGCCGCTTAAATACCCAGAGGGCGGGGCCTCTGGCGCGAAGCTGACGCCCTAGCCGTAAAGGCGTGAATGTATTCCTTCAGGTAATCGTGTGGGGGCGCAATTCCCATAGCAAGTACATGTATGTTGCACAGAGAGAACTTGACTGAAATGGAACTGTCCAGGTGTCCCTTTGATGGACTGGAGAACTGCCCTGGGTGTCCCCCGCCTCTCGCACAGTGACTGCTTGATATTGGCACCAGTGACCCTAACAACCCGAAAAAGGAAGAAGCGGGTAAAGGTAATGGATGGATGGATGGACAGATGGATGGATGGATGGACAGATGGATGGACAGATGGGTGGATACCATTTCTGTAACAATTTACTAAGTACCCAGTATAGTTGGGAACCGTTAGAGCAACCATGAGACCAGGAATCTTTTAATGGTATCTATTTACAAGTGAGCAATGTGCAACCAGTTGAACTGTGACGTCTGGAGGAATGGACTGGAACCCTGAAGACAAGGGAACAGTTAGAAAGAGCCAAGAGAGTCTGCAGACGATGATCATAAAACAGTTTGCTTAGTTGAGGAGAAGCTTGTAAACTCTGGGGCATGAGAGTCAGAGGGTCCAGGATCAGTCCAGTGAGGTCCCTGGGTGATCACGGGATAAGCAAGTGGGGAAGGCAGAGGGGGAACAAAGGAGGTACTCAGAGAACGCAGGAGATCCAAGGTGTCGACGGGGCTTAGGAGATTCTGTGAGGCGTAGGAGCAAGGAGTTAGACGCAATAACAATCTTGAGAATACAACAAAGAACTGGGAACACGCTGCCATGCCACCAGGCAGGTAACGCACCAGCGTTGGAGTGGTGTCGTCCTTTTCGAACACCTGCAGCTCATCAGGGTAAGGATCTGCAGGTGCGTCTCCACTGGCGACATCTGGTGGAGGAAAACCCCAGGACTCCTACAATTTCAGAGAGGATTGTTGTACAAGCAGTGCTTCAACTCTAAATACTTTTGAATTCACTGCTTCGCTTTACTCACGTGTTGTTTTAGTAAAAGAGTCCAGGTGCATCCGATACAAAACATTTTTTTATTCCTTTTCTATGATGAAGTATCGTTTTTACAGATAATCCTGCAAAACTGATGAATGTCATTTCATGGAGCACAATGTCTGATGTTCAGGCTTGGTTTAAAAGCCCGAGGTGAGCGGTGCTCAGGCTCCCCCACACCGAACGTCTCCTCCTTTCAGTGGAGTCATGACAAACGCACGACATGTTCCGAGCAGCACGAACCACATCTGATGCGCTTCAGATGCAGAGGCGTGAGAGAGGTGCTAATTGATGCCTGCTGTGGCACGAAAAGCAAATTGTATAGTTTACAAGTACGAGCAACCAAAACGAAGACGTGCACAACCCCGTGGAGCCGCATGAAGAGTGTGAATGAAGACAGTGCACGAGAAGCTTAATGGCTGCTGTCAACACGTCTCTACCTGCTCGGTGCTCCTCTCACCACGTTAACATTATTTGTGCCCACTCAGGCTCACACACCAGCAGCATCACACTCCTGTGAACTCGTCTAAATGTGCCTGACATGTTGCATTGAACTTAAAACAAAATTATAAAACTTACTCCGTTTTTAACTTAAAGGTTCAGTATGCAGTTTCTGTAGAACTGCAGCAGTTAGAAATATTTTCAACAGGCAAAGCATTCTGATCCCTCCCCCTCAGAGCCATATGTGGCTCTGCCCCCTTGTGGTCTGTTGAATTTCAAATTCAAGCTCTGTTTTTATTGGCTGATTCAAATTCAAGCTCTGTTTTTATTGGCTGGTTACAAACTCTGTTTTTATTGGCTGGAAAATGGCGGGTCACCTTTTCTTTTTAGAAATGCTTATTTACCACCTGGAGAAGCAAGGGGACAATATTTTTTTTCAGAGATTACCTGGCTAACATCAGTCTGTCAGGAGGTAGTGACAGAGTGAAGAAATATGTTCATAAAAAAAGCTACATACTGCAGCTTTAACTTTCCTTTTCATGTTAAAGCTTCATTAGATAAGATTGATGCCATTTCCAGCCATTATCTCAAATGGTATTTTTTGTTCTTTATGCTTTGGCAAAAACATTTTGCATATTAAAGAGATTTTATTTATATTTTTCATCTGAATGTACCACGATATATGGGCATGTAATAACTCTGCCACATGCGGAGTGGAAAGATTTAGCTGCAGCAGAAACTGAACTTTTGACCGTTTTGAAGAGGATTTCTAATATATAAGGCAGCGAACTGTTGGAAAGAGTTATCTGTGTGCTGCCTGTTTGAATGATGAAGCTTCTCTCTCCGCTCGGCTTCATTTTCATGAATTTTCAGGATATTTATCACACGCTTTTAAAAACAGAGCAGTTTTATGATGCTTGCTCTCAGCAAGATGTAAATAGACTGAGAGATGAACAGCAGAACCTCACGTCTGCCGTTCCCTCTGCACATATTTTTCCTGCAATACAGTTCTACTGTCCCTGACATTTGTGCTAAATACAAATTGACAGCCAGATAAACATCAAAACTCTTAAGTGTTATGATGAGATGTCCACAAGTTCATTGATGCTGTAAAGAGAGAAAAATATAAATAAAACATAAAGAACATCATTGATGCCTTTAAACATGCATTCAGTAGATGACCGCCACACATGTCACTCTTTGAAACAATTAGACTCATACTTACTATACAACATATGATATAGCATTACCTATGAGATCCTTGACATATTATATATATATATATATATATATATATATATATATATATATATATATATATATATATATATATATATATATATATATATATAGTAAAGAGTGTGAGAAATATGTTAAAAATATATTTTTTAGAAAAGTTACATATAGCACCTTTAATACTTAAAAACCACACCGTTCAATTTACAAGGGGATATGTTGTTGATTATACAGATTGGACCTTAAGAGATGTATAAATTTAGCCAATAGATTTTGTTAGAATATATTTTTTCTGATTCTTCGTATTTTTCGTCATCGTTTGAGTCTGTGCTGCAGGTTGATGCTCCAGTGTGCAGCACTGTGTGGTAAATGTTTCTAATTTTTGCAGCTTCTGCTTCCTTTTCTGTCTGTCATTTATTAATTCAGTATAATAATGCACCGGCTATATGGTGCAAGAATGTCCTTTAGATCGTCAGGTGAAGTTAAGACATTTAACCAAAGTCTTAAAGATAATTTGATATACCATAGTTTGGTTACACTTGTTTCAACAGTATGGTTAAACTAAATACTCTTAAGCTTTAGTTTAATAGCTTCTGAAGGCGTCATGCATAATGCAGCCCCTGATCCACGAGGCTTGTTTGACTAAAACTGTCCTCTGTACCGGAGCATAAAGCTTTCTGAGATCTACAGCTAGCTATGGGACTGAGCATGCTAACTTTGTATGCAACTTGATTAAACTCCCAGGAACACATCTGTCTTAGCAGAAGAGTGGGAAAATAACAGGAATACTGTTATTCATGAAAGACGAGCGATTCCATCCCCATACATGAGCCCTATGAGAGAAACTGAGTTTTAATAATGAAACCAAATGTATATCAGCAACATATCTCACAAACACATGAATTATGGAAACAGTCCTGCAGGTAGAGCCAGTTTAGTGGAGTTTTTAAAACTGTATTAGTTTGAATAAATACGTAACACAATTATTGTTGTCCACACATTCGAGGATCATTACAAGTTCTTGAAAACTCATGGTAAAAGACATCAGTAAATACTTTTTCAAAATGTATATCTTTTCTGTTTACACTATTATCAAACCATGACATGGTGTTACCTTCGAGGCCTTCTCATAGATCATTTTTATCATTTTTCCTTGGTGCCAAATAATTCTTAAACAAGATCTACTATTGCTCTTTAAAGCCGGCTATTTGTTACAACATTGTGACACTTAATGAATATAAAGTGGTGCACAACTAGGCTGCAAATATGTATGTTGAGAGTGGAGGGATGGGTGGAGGCTGTGGTAAGACGGCGGTTGATTAATTGTTGTTATCTGACTTGCCGTTATGGAAAACACAGAAAACATATGGGAGGAGGATTGGGTAAATCCGTTAGCGGCCACATGTTTGATGTCTGGCGAGGCTGAGAGTTCTTTGGCAGAGAGCGTTGGCATGAAAAGTGTTGAGGAACCTCGGTAGATCTTTACTTACACAGCAGAATGTGCTTTGGTGCACATCAACAATCAGCTGTTTTCATGTGCTGACTGGACTCTTACACTGGACGGTGAACAAAAATGGACTCTAGGAAATGTGTCTTCAAAGAAACCGAGCCTAAAGTCTGCGCATTTAGAGCCTCTAGTGTTCTTCTGCAACAAATTCATATAAAATGTAGATGCAATCATTTCTATGGGCTTTAATTTCCTGCAAAGCAGTCTCTGGAGAACTGGTACAGGAGGATGTAATGTATAGGCATCCTAACAATTATATGTGAAGGGACATGTCACCCTCAAATTTTAAAAATATTCATTTGACCCCCCCCCACACACACACACATATTTACCACGAAATATTAGTTCACCCAGCGTTGTTTAAATTTCTTCATGAATGAATCCATTCCACTTAATTAATAGGAGAATACTCTAAACACTAAAAGTCCACTCCGAGTTTTCCTGGTTACCAGCAACAACTCACCACTGCACGCAGTGTTTCCCCGAGGTCACTTGATGGGGGGGAACACCTCTGTGTTGCACGCTATCTTAGTGCTATAGTGCTGGCAGTTGTTGATGGGGGGTTAGGATGCATGAGAGAAGAGAAGCTCTACCTCTGTAGCATCTTGGCTAGCGCCTCTCTATCCCGTGCTGCTAGCTTAGCGCTACATTAGAGTCGGCAGTTGTCCACTGCGGGGGTGGTGGTGGGGAGACATCATTATTTTTTATTTATTCATTTTATAAAAATTAATACATAACAATCACATGTATCTCATAAGAAATAAACTATAAAATGAAAGGCAGCAGAAAGAAGAAAAAAATCCTATTTAATGTGTAAAACACATTACTAATGTGTTGTTATTTATAGATAAATTATAATTATTGTTAGAATGGATTGTTTTGAAAAGGGGCAGCTATAATAGGATTTTTTCTTCTTTCTGCTGCCTTTCATTTTATATTTTATTTCTTATGAGATACATGTGATTAGTAACAAAACAAAATGAATAACTCATCTCAATTGACCAATTCCAACACATTACACATTAAACTACCTCATACATATTTCTTCAACAATTCATTTTTGATCATTTTCTTAAAGGTACAGTATGCAGTTTCTGTAGAACTCCAGCACTTAGAAATATTTTCAACAGGCAAAGCATTCTGATCCCGCTCTGCCCCCTTGTGGTCTGTTAAATTTCAAATTCAAGCTCTGTTTTTATTGGCTGATTCAAATTCAAGCTCTGTTTTTATTGGCTGGTTACAAACTCTGTTTTTATTGGCTGGAAAATGGTGGGTCACCTTTTCTTTTTAGAAATGCTTATTTACCACCTGGAGAAGCAAGGGGACAATATTTTATTTTATTTTTTTTCAGAGATTACCTGGCTAACATCAGTCTGTCAGGAGGTAGTGACAGAGTGAAGAAATATGTTCATAAAAAAAGCTACATACTGCAGCTTTAAACCCAAACGTTGACATTGCTTTTTTCACATCACACTCCAAGTCATTCCACAATCCAACTCCCTGGACTGAGGTAGACCGTCTTTTCAAACTAGTTCTGTATTGTGTCTTTACAAATACATCAGTTCCCTTTAGGTTGTAACAGCGTAATCTTTTAACAAAAGGTGTCTGAATATTTAAGGGTAGTGCATTGTTATGAGCTTTATACATCATCATTAAAATATGGTAATCTACTAAATCATGGAACTTCAGTAATTTCAATTGAAAAAATAATATACTAGATGGATGACAGTAATGTTTTCTTGCAACAATGCTTACAACTCTTTTTGGTAAAATAAAAATAGGTTTTGTAATAGTTTTACATGCTTTTCCCCAAACATCAGTACAATAAATTAAATGTGGAACAATGATTGTGTTATACATCAAATACAACACTTTGTCATTTAATAGGTCCTTGACTTTATATAGTACATGCCATGGTCTCTAAAATAGTTATTGAATCAAGTGTTTACTTACAGTATGAAGGTAAATGAAGATGTTCAGCAGCTCATTAAAATACAACAGAATGCAGGAAATGGCATCTACTGTACCCCCAGACCCCCCACCACCAGTGTGTCCCCCCACATTACAAATGCTTCTGACGCCAGTGGTTGGATGCCTCCTTGACAACACCTTGGAGGTAAAATCAATGTCTGCCAAACAAAGTGAAATGTTAGTCTGCAGCCGGTACATGACAGATGAGGCTTAGCGTGGTGTTTTCTGAGCAGAGCGACGGCTGGAGCGCAGGCAGCCTGTCTGTTCTTGTCAAGGAAAGCAGCAGTTTGAAGGACGGTACATCTGACTTCACTGACCACTTTTATTGTTGATTAGCTACATGTAAGTGTGTTTGAGAGCCACTCTGAAATGAAGGAGTGACAAGGTTAAAGATTGGAACAAGTGTAAGGCGGATTAAACCTTAAACACCAGTTTTACTAATGAATTGTGGCGCTCGAGAGACATCACTTACAACCGTGTCTGAAAAAGCACAGTCATCTTGATTAAAGTGGACCGCTTGTCATATCAGAGCGGTGCCTTTGCTTCATGGCAGAAGTAACATTTTGTGACAAGTTACAAATTTTACATTTCAACAGCTTAGGATTTTATTAGCCATGTCTAATTTTTTATATATTTTTCTCTCTTTTTGCACTTTCCATCTCGGTTTAGTCAGATTTGAATTTCCTCCGGGTGGAGCTCGGGCGATGCTCCTGAATAGTAACAGTGGAAGCACATTAGTCAGAAAGCACTGTGTTGCCACCTCATGCATGATCAGTCTTCGAGGCTCCAGCGGTGACCTCACCAGAGAGCCGTGGGCCGTATCACGTTGCTGATTGAGCACGCACCGAGCCTCGGAGGGTACGAAGGTTGCATCTTCTTCTCGCCAAGAGGAGCAGAGGGTGTTCTGTTGGAAAACTCCAGAACATCACCAGTGCTCGGAGGCTTTTTAGAGTGTCTGAGTGTGCAAGAGCGCCAAATGTAACGTGCTCGCACACGCGGAGTTCATCTCTCATGCCCATTGAGGATATTGACATCTTCAGCACGAGCCTCCCCACCACTCTAATGCACATGTTGGTAAGCAGTGTGAGCAAAAAAGCAATGATTCGTCCCATTATTATTCCTGTCCCGTGTTCTGCTCTGTGGCCAAGAGTAATGCAACAGTAGGATATCAATTCATAGCCTTGGCCCCAGGAAAGCTCTTTGGAAAGCAGAGGGATTTCAGCCTGTGTGCTATAGCTCAAGCTCTGGAGGCGGACACTGCACGAAACGTTGGTTTACAGAAATATATCTAAAAATGTTGGAAGGAGTCCGATATGAAGAGATCTAAAGGCTCAGCGCGTATTCTTTGTCCGTTGGACATTAAAGTGACTCAAACGGAAGCAAACTGGGATTTAAAACTTGAACTAATGTGTGCAGAAAATATATTTATCTTTTAAATAAGAGAAACTGGTGTTTTTTTTAATGATTTAACTGGTGGAGGGTGTATATTATTTGTTAGACAATACAAAATATTGTAAATAACATGATGTTTGAAATCCTGCTGATACCTCAAAAATGTTTGTTTACAGACATAGTAAAAATGAATTTAGCAGATTTATCACAATTCATCATCATAAGCAGGAAATTGTAATTGTCTGTTATGAAAGGCTACCTCATGAATCCACAACTCAGCATATTATTTCTGAGATTAGATTGATTATTATTGATCTCTCATTTGCAAACATTTGTCAAAATGAACAATACATTTTTTTATAGCAGACAAAACAGATCCAGCTTAGCTTTGTTAAAACTGCTATTAGTTTGCATATTTTCTTCTTAAAAAAGATTTCCAAGACCATACTGGAGTTAGTAAATGACATAAAATGTTGGTTCATGTTATAACTTCATGAAAATATGTCAGTTTTAGAGTTTTGTGTTAATTTAACGTTTTGTGAAACATCTGTTCCTCAAATATTTCCCACAAAGGACGTGGAAATTAGCCCTTTCTGCGAGTGGAGTGAGCGCAGTTGAGAACAATATGCCAACAGTTAATCAGGAAAAGATGCGTGTTACCATTTTTGGATGGATCGTGCTTTCTTTGTGTGCTTGTCCCACAAACGGAACGGTTTACACAGGAAATGCAATTACAGCAACGGCTGGAAAAGACTGCCACTACAACCACAAGTGTCTTTTTTCTTGAAACCATTCTCTCAAGTGATTGGAAGCGAGCTGTAAATGAACGGGGTGGCACGTGAATAGTTCTCAGAGAACGCGTCACATTTCTGTGACCCCCCCACCCCCCACACCCCCCAGATGGTGCAGAGAGCATGTTTTTTTTGTGCAAATTACTGATTCAGGTATGTATTTGCTTTTAGTCACAGAAGTGACTCCGGCTTGTACAAAAACTAGAAGCTTGTTGTTTCTGACCTTCTGAGGCGCGGTGCGGTTGAAAATAAATTGCAAAACCTTTAAGCGTTTGACCAGCGCCGCCGTAACAACGGTTCCACGTTGGCTCTGTGAACCAGTCGCCATCGCAGCTATTGACTCCTGCTGAAGGAGGTCAATCATCCACAGCCATTGAAATCAGGAGTGAACGGTGCTTTCAGTTAAAAAGTGCTGCAGATTTTTAGCAAAGCACTGAGGAGACATGTTTTTGTATTTTGTATTTTTCTTCTTTGTTGCAGTGCAGCTTACTCTCATCTTAATCTAGCTCCGAGATCAGAAAAGATGATGCAGAAGAATATTGATTTTCATTGTGAGAGGAAGTGGCAAGTTGCCGCTGATGTGGTTATTAAAACAGCATATTAAACAAGTGAGCACACTGCCAGGCCAGATGTGTTGCTATGTGACTAATTAAACAGGGACTGCAAGGTGGGATTGCTAAATTATGGGATATATTTGAGACTGTAATGGTAAGTTCATCAGTTTCTTAATGTGCTAAGAAGAAGCAATGATGCTGATGCTGCAGCCTTCAAAGCTGGTTTAATATGTGTTTTTAATATCAAGTTAACAAACTTCAGTGTCAAAGATCACTTGTGGTGACAAATCTCTGCAGGATTCACAAAGAAATAATTATATCTACATATTTTCATTCATGTGAAACTCATTGACATCCATCACCTCCGCTGCCAATTCCCTGATTTAACAGTTTTAATTAAATGGTGACTCTGTGAGCGTTTTGATTATGATGTCATGTTGCTATTAAAAAATAAAGAAGTGGGTCATGATCATTCAGTTATTAAAGCATCAAATACAACAGTCATTATGACATTTTTTTTTT